>JBBMKD010000001.1:107261471-107284951 GCA_037834095.1 Argya squamiceps
GCTCCTGGCCACATGGAACTGCACCTCAATAAACATCCTTGATAACCCAAGAGAGAGGGCACGCTTCATTCTTCCAAGCCGTGAATCCACACTCCAGCGAGCTACCTGGGAAACTCACAAACTGCTATAAATTGGCTCGGAGATCAGGGAGCCGGAGGTCCCACCAAACGAGCCACTTTATACAGCATGGGCTTCTCTGAAGCTCAAAGCCATAGCAGACCCACTTTATAGTGAATTTGGAAGGGGGAAATTGAGTTGGTAATCAAGTGAAACAGTAAATTTCAAGTGAAATAGTAAATTTCTCTCGGTGCTCCTGGAGCAACCTTGTGCAATGTTAAGTGGCACATGCCAAGTCACAGCTCCTCTGTTACCATGTAGGTGATCTAATGAGCAGAGGGAGCAGAGCAGGTACAGGTGAAGGGCCTCAGCAGAGGTTTCACCATAAAGTGGTTCCAGGGTGTCAATGGTTGTTAACAGCCATCAGGCCAAAGGGCAAAAGTAAAATGTAAATAACTCGAGTACAACCATCCTTAATGACCTGTAAGATCCTCATACCAAGAACAAGACATTGAGATATGTGACCTGCAAACACAAGTAACACTCAAATCAAAAACATGCTTTGGTTTCAAGAATTCTTCTGGTGTTGTTCAAATAAAAAGAAAACAAAGCTCCATACTTTCAAAACCCTGTGCAATGACTGAAAACTTAAAAGTAGAAGCTGCTTTCTAAAAACTAGAAACCAGCTGGAGCACTACTACTCAAACAATCCATCAATAAAACAAAGCAGTTAGCAAGAAAGCCATCAAAATTCCCTAAACAACTTCAGAGTATGAAGTCTAGTCTAAATTCTAGATAAATCCTTTTTACAAAGAAGGGGTCATACAAATTCCCCCTTTGAAATAGCCTTTAAAAACCCTGCATGCAATAGGCAGATACTCAGGGGCCACAGGAGCTCCCCACATGGTATCTCAAGTTACAGCATTTGGAGTTATTTCCCTGCCATTTGTTGACATCTGAGACTATGGTCTGTACAAGCTGCTGTTTAAAGTTAGACAAAATTATTTCATTCAGGCACCTCAACAAGCTACTGACTCCATGTGTAAAGCATACAACTGTTCAGCAGAAATCAAACCTAAGAGTTTGATTTCTGTAAACAGACTCCATTTCTTATTAAAGAAAAACCCCAAAATATCTGCCCAGAAAATTTAATCAAGGTCACAGAGAAGGAAAGGATTGCAACTTGATTTCGTACCCTACCAGACTCAAGAAAACCCAGCCTATGTATCTTCAGCTGCTCCATGGGAGCATCTTCCCAGCACTGGATCACTGAGAATCTCTCCACCAGTTTGAGCTGGGACCTGAAGAAGTAAATTTCCAAACAACCTGTCCTCTGAAATCGAGGGATTTATACACAATGAAGTCTTTTTATCACTTAGAATAATTTCTCTGGATTTTTTATATTTATTGTTGACGTTCCATTTTGATACCTAAACACTGACATCTGAGAGACTTCTGAACATAAAGCCAAACTTTTTTGTACTTGAAATCTGACTGCATAGCAAAAAGAGCAAGCTGTGATCTCTGAGGGCTTCAGGAAAACCTTGAAATGTAAACGATTACCTCTTGATATGTTAATGATTACCTCTCTAAGCATCAATTTTTCTGCCAGACATTGAAACAGTCTTAGCTAATTACTCACTTTGAGGGTTATAAAACTGTTACCTCAGTGTTATCACTAATAATTGTCTAGATTTTAGTGTGCAATGACTTTAGCATTTAAAATTAGTAAATCTTAGAATTATGTGAGCTCTTATGCATTTACCTTTGCTTAGGCAAGCAAGAATTAAGTGCTTTTGAAAGTTTTCTAAGAAAAACTGGCCTTAAAGAGTTATTCTCTACTTTTGCCCGAAACAAGGCTCTCTTGATGGAGCTCAACATCGCCCATTTCCAGCTCATTTTCTACCTCCAAATGAGAGGCCAGTCAAGTCTCTTTCCTAACAATCAATGTTTTCTTAATAACCCAAACAGGCTTGGCTTGTGGAGCCACAGGAGAGGTGTTACCATTTCTTCTCCATTTTCTCAGCCACAAACCCAAGTGTTTCTGCTTCACATACATCCAAAAGTGACTACCAAGCCATGCAAGGACAAAGCATTGTTCTGTTGGAAGTGCTAAAATTATCCCAGTTCAGGGTATAGCATGTTCCTGTCAAAAATAGATGTGAACTTTGTTCTGGCAGATGTCAAACAAAACACATGAAATAACACTTTCATTTTAAGATTAATCTAAGGATTTACACAATTCTATTTATGTCAGAAAAAAAAAGACAAAAATAAAATTCTGTTTCCATTGCAAAGGTTCACTTGTACAGGTCTAATGGCAAGATCAGGGCACAAGAACACAGTGCCACGCCAGGCACTGCATACAGATGAACAGTATTGCACTATAAATCCTTTGTAACAGGGAAAAAGAAGGAATGTGACACATAAAGAGGCAGAAGAGCTATGCACACTTGCTTTCCCAGGACTCACATAAGAATTATTTACCTCATTGAATTTAATTTAAACTAAGCTATAGATAACAACAGTAGAGCACATCAAACCAACCTGAAACTTGTCAGTTTACTGCCCTGAAACAGGACAAGTTCTGGAACACAAGTCCGGTAAGGAATTGCTGAGGGAGCCAGGGTTGTTAAGCCTGGGGAAAAGGAGGCTCATCACTCTCTAACTCCCTGAAAAAGGGAGCAGCCAGGTGGGGTGTGTCTCTTTCTCCCAGGTAACAAACAACAGCATGAGAGAGAGGAAACAGCCTCGGGCTGGGCCAGGGGAAGTTAAAAATAGCTATTAGGAAAAAAATGAAAGTGTCAAAAGCATTGGAACAGGCTGCCCAGGGAAGTACTTGAGTCAGTATCCCTGCAGATATCTAGAAGATACCAATATGTCATTTGTGGCACTTAGACACATGGTTTAGTGGAGTATTAAAAAACGACATTTTGGAAAATCATTTTACAACAGTCAATTTTTGGGGTATAAGCCCAAATCTGCAGCTTCTGTAAAGTGACCTTACCCCAAAAACCACTTGCAGAAAGTGTGTCAGGAAACAGAGCTAGCCACTCATCACTTCGTCTAACTCAATATACTTTTTATGCTGCTAAACTAATGAATAATTTGGCTTCTAATATTCCTGATAAGAACTTTAAAGAGAGATTCTGAGAAAGCATGTCCTCAATACCATTGCAAGTTCTGGCAGGGAAAACCGCGGTGAGCACGACCCGTGGGGAAAGCAGAGCTCGGTGCTGTCATTTCTATGCTAAAATTCAGTGCAGCGGACCCCGCCCCGGCCCCGCTCCCCGCCCCGGCCCCGCCGCCCCTTCCTTACCCTCGTACTCCAGGCTGGCCCGGGCACCCAGGGCCAGCAGCGCGGCGACGGGCAGCCAGCCGCTCCCCACGCTCCTCATGGCGCCTCTGCCCTCAGCCAAGCGGCAGGACCAGGAGGAGAAGGAGGGCGGCTCCCGGGCGTCGCTGGAGTCTCTTTCTCCCGCTGCCCGGCCTCCCTTTCCTCCCGGGAAGAGCGTTTGGGATCCACCGAGGCTGGGGTGTCGCCTGTGCCGTGTGCTGTCCCCGCCGAGGGGCTCCTGCTGCCCGCTGCCCTCCGGGAATCTCCCGGTGGTGCCCTGGCCCGGTGAGATGTGCGGGGTCCCGGCTTGGTCCGTGAGCCCGGACCTGCCGCGCCAGCCCTACCTCAGCCAGGGCACCGAGCGGGCCGGGACAGCGTGTCTGTCCAGATGTCTTCCCATAGCATCACAGAATCAGCTGGGTTGGAGAAGACATCTGAGATCATCGACTTTAACCTATGACCACCAGGTGAACTATAAAATGGCACTAAGTGCCACACCCAGCCTTTCCTTAAATACCTACAGGGAGAGTGACTCCCCCACCTCCCCGGACTGCCCATCTGCCCATTCCGATGTGTCATCACCTCTTCCGTGGGAAAAAAAAAAAAAAAAAAAAAAAAAAAGTCTTCCTAATGTCCCTGCCCTGGTGCAGCTAAAGACCACATCCTCTCATCCTGTGGCTCGTTGCCTGGAAGAGATCAACCTTCATTTTGCTATGCCCTCCTTTCAGGGAGTTGTGGAGAGCAATAATGTGCCCACTGAACTCCTTTATTCCAGGCTAAACCCAGGTCCCTCAGCCTCTTCTCACAGAACTTGTGCTCCAGACCCTTGCCAGCTCTGTTCCCTTGTCTGGAAATGCTCCACTCCCTCAATGTCCTTCCTGTCTTAAAGGGTCCAGAACTGGACACAGCACTCGCAGTGTGGCCTCACCAGTGCCCAGCACAGGGGACAATCCCTGCCCTGGTCCTGCTGCCGCACTATTGATGACACAGGCCAGGTGCCATCGGCCTTCCTGTCCCCCTGGGCACACCTGGCTCATGTTCAGACACTCCTGACCAGCACCTCCAAGTCCTTTTCCTCCAGGCACCTTTCCGTCCGCTCTGCCTCTAGCCTATAGTGCAAAGATCACCACATTTCCAGCTTTTTTAACACTGCTGGGAAATGGAGAACAGCAAAAAAACCTAAAAATACAGCAGTAATAGCCAATTTCAGCTGCATGGCAGATTTCATAGAATAACAAAAAGAAGAGAGCAAAATGAATAACAAAAAAAGCAAAAGCCACCTCAAAACTATAATGACACTGTGTCTTGACCACACAGAAACAAAATTAATTAAATAAACTTAGGCAGTATCTTCTGTAGTCTGCAGGCACTGGCTACTCTTGATACTGGGAGAAAAGAGAAAGCTCCTTTCACATTTAACCTATCCTTCAAATCAGAGAAAAAGTGCTTGGGAATTCCTCCCATTTTCAAAAAGTTTGTCAGTTTGAGCATGTGTAGGAAGAGAATAACCAGTTTCCACCACTAAGTCTGCAACATCTGGATTTAGTTCCTCCCATGTTTTGACTCAGACTTTTACATTCCACAGTACCTGAAGGCATATCAAATATGTCCCACATCAAATATGTGAATTTAAAACTTTGCTCTACTGCAGCAAACTGAGGAGCTTCTTGGAGTATGACAGGGCTAAGGTCACTCTCAGACCTCAGAAGTCTGGAAGAAGCACATGATGGGGGAGAAAAGTCACAAAATGGTCACAACATTCACATTTTATGTGTAAAAATATTTGCACTCATTTTTGTGATGGTACTAAAAATGAAAGGCTGGGGTTTTCATCCCATTCTTTACTGGCTGAACATTACACCCCAGAAGTGTGCAAAGTTCATGTTTTAAAACCATTTGCTTTGGTGAGACCTCAGTATTTGTTTAAAAACTGCCTGCACAGTTAGGTGTTTTGCAGCTGGTCTGTGAAGCTTAATATATATTGTTTTGTTTTGTTATAGAAATCCTGTAGTCATAGAATGGTTTGGGTTGACATGGACCTTAAAGCATTGAAACACAACCATTTTGTATTCAGCAATAGTTATGGTCGACTGAGATGCAGAGGATATCAAGAAAATCATGGCATGTTCCTGAATGCCAAGCAAATGAATAACTCTATGTGCAGTTTATTAGACCAAAATATTAACTTCCAGAAATGTTTAGGCCTTTCCCTGCTCCCATATATGGAAATACACAGGTGTATAGCACAGATTTGAGGTTCCACACACAGCCACAAGCTCCAGTCAACTGTTGTGCTTCTATTCCTTGCAGGTGTACAGTCTTTTCAGGCACAGAAAGTAATCCTACACCAAGAAGATCCCCTCAGGACTGTACACAGATTAATTCACTGTGTCCCAGTATTGATTAAGATGCAAACACCATATTTTAGCACACAGGTTTTAACTTGCTTCAAGAGAGATGCCTCATACAAGACCCCATCAGAGAACAGCTCTTTCAAAGTTACAATCAAAGCACAACTGGAAATGCAGAACAGAAAACTTCAGAATTATCAAGCTCAAAAGAGGTCAGAGGTGTCTGAAGTTTGCATGCCAGCAGTGTCTTATGCTTTGTGAAATGAAACCACCTAATTACACAGAAATCATGAATCGGATTAGAAAAATGCAGGAAAATTATTCTTTTCCCAAAAGATAATCCCTTTCCTCCTCCCTTGCCATCTGTGACCCAATGTGACTATGAAGAAACACTGCAGCTGACACCAAGGCAAGGACATGTTTCCAAATAGATTAATTACATGTTGAGAGAGCTATGGCTTTGCATAGAAGGCAACTAATAAAATAAAACTTTGTTTTGTGTCTTGGCAAATACTGTGGAATAAAAAAAGCACTGCTCCTGGCTCAGGGAGTTTCCTTCACTTCAATGAAGTCCCATATTCAGAAGCAGGTAGCCATGCCCATGCAGTTTACTCTCAGAAAAATCAGTGGTGGGATGGAAACTGCATGGACACAGAAGTCAGTGCTAGTCCAGAAAAGCTCTGTAAGATACAACTGAACTCTGCTTCCTTTTATGGACACATGTAGATATATTAGATACAGCAAAACCAAATCATTTTCCACCACTGATTTTGGTTTATTTTTCCCACTCCAGACTGGCAATAAAAAGTGGAAGTGGCTCAAGTAGCTCTGACTCAATGCAGGCAGAAGTCCTGTAACACAGCTGCAGTCAAGGGAAAGCTGGCAGACAGAACAAGAAGCTACAAACCCCTTTGCCAACACATCTGTGTGATCCAGGAATGTTAGTGCAGTCCCAGGCTGCTCCTGGATACCTTGCTCCATTGCAAATGAATTTGCTTTCACTGTAATAATGTGTTTAGTATTAGAATGAGCAGCATGTTCAAATGCTGCTTGCAGTTTAAATGGCCAAAGGTTGCTTTTTAAATACTATTAACTTGAAGCTGAAAAAAAAAAAAAAAAAGAAGAAAATCCTTCATGAAAATTGCGCCCTTATATTCAATAAAACAAACAAGGCATTTCCAGTATACCAATTCAGGAAATTTTAAAGAAAATTCCAGAATCCTAATTCTGGAAATTCCGGTTTGCCCTGAATTGCTCTTGTGATGTGACATTTTGGGTGATTCAATAAAAAGCGAGGATTTAATTTAATTTCAAGTTATGAAATATATATACATCCACATATTGGGTTTTCAACAGAAAATTAAAGTAAATGTAGACCAAAAAATAGTGAAATATATGAATGAAAGGCTTCTGCTATTGAAATAAAGTGTTGGTTATTGTGTGGGGGGAAAAAGAAGCTCAAAAGGCCAATAAAGATACACTTATGAGTTAATATTGGTACAATAAAATAATCAGTCATCTCCTTTTTTGATCCATATTTCCCAGATAAGCCACATCCCCTTAGTTGCTGAGCAGTATGAGTCACAAGGTGCCACAAAGATGCATCACGAAGGTGTGGTCAAGCTGATAGCATGGCTCAAAGGTTAAAATCTGAACATTACATGAATGAATAGGGCCCTCAAATGACACTGATTTTCAGCCCGACCAGTGAGTTGGTTTTTGTTTGTTTTGGGTCATTGCCCAAATTTTTAAATAATGAGGAGCAGAGGAAAAGGAACAGGTTTAGCTTCCATGATTTTTTTAAGCTGTCAACAGAAGGTCCAAAAGCCTCTTTCCTCCCTTTTAAAGGGCTTCACCTGAATAAGAAACTTTCAATAAAGTGAATTACATCAAAACAAAATAAAAACTCTGAAAAGACAGGCGAAGAAAAGAAGTCACTGATCATTTGGAAAGGCACCTAGTTAGGCCAGGAGGAGACTGGAGAAAAATGTTTTCTTTGTTCAGGCTGGGAGGAATTAAAAGTTTGAGTTTTGCTTAAGGCACTCCTCAGTAAATAATGCTAAAAAAATTAGTGGCAGCATCTCTCTTTATCATCAGAAACTGTCACAGGCTGTTTTCAGAGAAAAGTGAAAAGTGATGATCCCTAAGTGTCATGAACCCCAAGTGTTATGAACCCTAAAATGCAAATCAATTCAGCTGAACATGAAAATGTACATCCTTTAATCGACAGGTTTAAGGAAGGTAAGAGCTGCACTACATCTACACAAAACACAGCTATTTAGCTGCTTACTGCAAAATATATTTGTTACCCTGAACACAGATGTGTCTGTGCTTTCCTGTTATGCCTAAACTCTGGCTAAGCCTTCAATAGGTACAGGAGCTGTGGGGTTGTCCATGGATATAGAAGAATGTTTTATACAGAAGAATTGGCACTCTGTGTCTGACAAACTACAAGAGGGTCTGCAAAGGCTGTTTTCTGAGGTGGCCATGAGGGGTCAGAGCCTGGAGCAGTGTCTCTGTTGTTATTCCACATCACACACATCATCACTGTGGTCAGGATTAAGGGACTCTCACTTCTGGGAAGAAGGGAGTGATTTTGAGTGGAAAAAAGAGAAATAATTCCTGTGAACATACTTCAATACGGTTATTTTTTCCTTATATTAAGATATTTGGAGCCTTTAACATAGGCCTACATTTTAGGAGCACATTGAAAACACGGAAAACCAGTAAGTCACCTACAGAAGGCCAATAAGGTACTGAAAAGTGGGAGAACTACTAGTAACTATTTAATTAAGTAAAGATCATTTAAGCTGAAAGTCTCTCTAATGAGAAGTTCCAGTGGACTTTGGATAACTTTCCAAAGGAGGAGACTGAAAACTAATCCTGATCTATTCTGAATTAGTGGCAGATGGACGAAATTTTTTTCTTTTTTCCTTTTTAATGCTGACACTGGAAATTGGCACATCTTAGTTTCTAACTTTTAATACTGCAGTACCAGATACACTGGATTTTTTATCCTTGAGACGCATTATTTCTGAACCTCTGCCATTTTAAAAAGGTTTTTCAAATTTTATGAGCAGACTAAAAGAAAGGCTCACTATGAAAAAAATCTCAGCTTCAAGCATCAGATATTACACCAACAGTTGAAAACTAGCATCAGGAGCTGCCTGTAAACCATATGAAACTCTCCAACAAGTTCCTAGAAAACAGAAGGGGAGTGGAAAAATGTGACGTTACTGACAGTGATCTCCTGCTCTTTAGTAAGTGGAGTCACAGAATGCCAGAAGCAACACAGAAATACTATAAACCCCAAGCTGGCAGTGAGCACCCTTTCTTGAAGAAAATAGGGACTTTAAGGACTCCAGGACTACTTCTAGTCATGCTTTCCTAGTGCTTTGCAAGGTTATAAAAAAAGCAGCCATTACACCATTGAGAAACAACTGAAGGAACAACTCCAGGGGAAGTAGGGCAGTCAACAGGACAAAAACTGAGCAAAGACAACAGAAAAACAGGTGGAACTCATAATCCAAAGAAAGATGTAAAGGAGCTTCAAATTTAATGGCAAACCAATAACTGGAAGGAAAAAGTAAGTAAATGCTGTCAAGACTCAGGAGATAGGAATTTATTTACAAAGAATAGTATTAAAAACAGCCTCACAGCAAACAGTATTTAATATAGCCAAAAGCACAGAAGTTGTACAAACCGATTTATGAGAAGTGGCTTGCTCCTTTTGTTTAAAATTATCAGTGTTAATCATATCCTAAGGTAGAGTCAAACGTTCTTTTCACAGAGCCAACATAAAACAAGGCTGATTAGATTTTAAAGGAACATTTGAGGCAGTCCCTCCAAACCCCTGCTCTTTTTTTCATTAACATTCATGTCAGTGGCAAATCCCCATCAGGAGGATGTTCTCGCTTCCATCAAAATCAAAAGGGTAAACAAATTTCCTTCTGAGAAAGTGGTTACCAAGGGCATTTGAGAGGACACTGGCTTAGAAGATCCAGCTTCACTGATGATACACTGTTTGGGGCACCACAATGCAAAAAGGATACAAAGCTATTAGAGAGTGTTCAAAGGAGGCTACAAAGATGAAGAAGGGTCTGGAGGTGAAGCCGTGTGAGGAGCAGCTGAGGGCCCTTGGTCTGTCCAGCCTGGAGGGGACTGAGGACAGACCTCACTGCAGTTACAGCTTCCCTGTGAGGGGAAGAGCAGGGGCAGGCACTGATCTCTGCTCTGTGGTGACAGTGACAGGGCCTGAGGGAATGGCCTGAACTTGTGTCACGGGAGGTTTAGGTTGGATATTAGAAAAAGGTTCCTCCCCCAGAGGGTGGTTGGGCACTGAACAGGCTCCCCAGAGCAGTGGTCACAGCACCAGCCTGAGAGAGTTCAGGAAACATTTGGACAATGCTCTCAGGTGTGATTCTTTGGGCTGTCCTGTGCAGAGCCAGGAGCTGAACTTTGATGATCATCCTAGTGGGTCCTTTAAAATTCAGGATGTTCCATGATTCTTTATATATTACATAGCTGTAGTGCTGAAGACAATTCTCTGAAACTGCAAATGGCCCAAACTAGAAAGTAAGTAAATAAAAACAAATTTAAAAAAAAATAAAATAAAATCAATCTCCTCTGCCTTTGGAACCCTAACTGCTGGTTTAAGGCAAAAGGAGACCTGGCAACACCAATATAATAACTTCAACAAACTTAATGACCTCAGCACACTGAGGCCATGTTTCCAGAATGTAGGCCTGGTTTGTACCTGAGATGGTTTGGTTTTCCGAAATTCCTATCCCAGGGAATTTTCTGTAAACAAGAGAAGTGTTTTTGTAAACTGTACTTTATTTTCATTCTTTTCCTAGGAGAGACTTCTTGATGTCCCTCTAGTCTGACCAGTGTGATTGAAGAGGTTTGTCTTTGTTTCACTAATCAAACTGGTCTGTGTAGAAAAGTATATAAGGGAGACACATCCCAAAAATAAAGGAATCATTTTCAGCTGGAGTCTTGTGTCGTTGTGGTGTACAACAGTGTCACCAGAATTACACCCTGCTTTTTCAGGAGAGGGAAAAGGGCTATGGAAAATCCACTGCCATTACCAGAAACAGGAGAGGTGAATGAAGCACCTAAAATGGAACCCTAAAAGAAACCTGTTTGGAAAGAGGAGGAACATGTTCACAGCCAACTTTACAAAAGCTATAGCCAGCACCATGGTCCTCAGAAAGGAGGATGATGATGGTGCCCTGTTTCCTTCAACTCCTAAAATTGCAGTGGCAGGTCCAGCCCCAGGCTCCTGACAACAGGACAGTGTGTGCTGGGAAGCTGCAGGGCTCAGCAGGGAAATGTGAATTTCTGCTGTATTTGATGCAGTTACCTAAGGACAGCCACTGGGTCCCTTTCATTAAGGGTAGGCTGGTATGTAGGGATTGATGAACAACATCTGGCAGGAATGACCAGCTGCAGCAAGCAAAGCTGGCAGAGAGCTTCAAATTACCAAATTGCCAAAGTTAGGGTACACTTAACATAATAGTTAGGATATTTTCCTTTAATAGTCAGTCCTATGAATTTTAGTTTCCACAAAATCAGTTTAGTACTGAAAAAATTCTCAAGTTTCATAAACATCTTGAAGATGACAACTAAAGGCTGTCAGAAGAAAAAAAAAAAACAAAACAAAACAAGAGAAACTTGTAGTAGGACAGATATTTTTAAATAACAGAAGCATAGACTTGTTGGTATTCTTGTTACACCAGTTTCCTTTGAGTGTCAAAATATTACACTAGTCAAAAACACACACCAAAAATCAGTTGTTTGCCTCAGAATGGCAGGATTGAGATGCCATTAAGATGCCATTTCTAACTGTTTCCTCCTCACAGAACTTCGAAGTCTAAGAAACTGACTTGTAAGGTTTCAGGACTTGCCATTAAAAGCAGACTGACAACCTGCAAATCTGCCATGTGGACCAGAGATATGGATATAAAAAGGGACCATGTAAAACACACTGGGGGAAAAATAATCCACAGAAAAGGTACAAAGCTAGCAATGGCTCTCATGGAAAAACGAAACCACTGCCTGAATTGTTACTGAGAGTTAATACACTGTAAATAATGTGGAATTTAACCCAAACATGTGAGATGTATCACTACCCATAATGCTCACAGCAGCTCCAGCCCTGACAGGGGCTTGGCCTCGGGGTGCCCCTATCCCTGCAGCCAGAGCTGATCCCTGTCCCAGCTCTGCTCATGCCTCTGGGCTGCTGGGGCAGATCCCTGTCCCACTACCAGCCTTCACAGAACTAGGACAGACCTAACCCTAAAGCCTTCTGTGTAGAAAAGAGAAATCTGAATTCCCTCCTCCCTAACTTTTTTTTTAAAATAATTGAAAAATATAATTTCTGCAGTTTCCTACGTACCTCAACCAGGTATGGTATTTCATAGAAAAACAGCCTCTTCAGCTGAGGAACCTACGTAGGCTTGCAAAAAGCCATAATGACTTTGACCACCCAGATACAAAAATAAAATTGAGTGATCACATTCCTGGATGTAATGCTCTCACCTTGCCTTTGCAAATCTGATCCCATGTCATTAAAAATGCTGGAAGATTTGACATGGATTTCCATTGCAGACAGACCAAATAACCAAAGGATACACACACTTACCTATCTAAAAATGTGCTCTGAGTTGATTCCTTCCCACGATTTGAAGTTTCCCCTCTTACGAAATTTTACTATAACACACACAAAAAAATTAGAAACACACTGTACAGCCAGTTCCATGGTGTGGGGTGTCTTGTGTGCAGAAGACAACCAGCATCACTCCCTTGCTGTTATTATCACAGACCTGTACTGGCCTCATTACATCGAGGAAAAGGGGATGTTGTGTTTGGCAGGAGGTGCTGGCAGAAGGCAGAGGGTGCACAAGCTGCACATGGCAGCTCCCCAGCCACTTGCCTCTCGCCACTCTGCTCCTCTGCAGGCACAGGCCCTTATTTGTAAGGATTCAACAGCAACCTGAGACAAAATCAACATCTGCCAGTAAGAAAACAGGCCAAGGGCAACCTCCAGCAACACCTGACAGTAACACAGCTCACTCTGGGAACAGGAAACATTTTCTGGGAAAAAGCAGATATAGTACAGCTTGTTTCAAGCATCCCTCGACAGCCCGCTGCCTTGGCAAGAGGGAGCTGTCAGCAGGAGCAGTCCATCAGCCAGCTGCCTGATGTGAGCTTGCTCCAGCTGTCAGAGTTTTTCAGGAGCCTGTTACAGGGCTGGAGCGCTCTCACTGCAGGTGGCTGACAAGTAAAACCCCAAAAAAGCTGCAGTCCCATCTGAACTTGTGAGTTGCTGTGCACCCTGGTGCCTGCCAAGCTTTCCCCTCCCCTGCTCAAGCACACGCAGAAAGTACCTCACTGCAATGGCAGGGACTCCTCACAGCTCTTTCCACACTGGAAATGAGAGGAATTGAATGGCATGGTTTTAAAAGAAATGTTTTAAACACAATGTGTTAAAAATGTTTAACACAAAATGTGAGTGGCTGCATCAGCTCTGCAAAGGGCATGGGAGGAGGGTGAGGAGTTTGTTGAATGGAACTGGTGTACAGGGGTTGCCAGTTGAACTTTATTTAAATTACTCATCTTTGCAGCCATTAGGTCATACTTTTGTTTTCCCTCTGTGCACTTCTGTAGCCATTTGTCAGTTCCACTCACCATGGTGCCCTCATGCAAGAAAGGCTGAGAACATTTTGGAGAGCATGGCTCCCTGTGAACTGGAACCCTAGAGCACCATCTACACCACAAAATCCATCATTAATACTTTAGTTTATTCTCATGTGTCACATACTACAAGCTTGATTTTTTTCTGTTCCCTGTCCTGCCTTCTCATGGTCTTTGTGCAGTGAGATAGGCTTTGTTAATGGCAGAAGAGTAAACAGAGATCAGGATTGTGCTTTAGAGACAACATTCACCCACTGCAAATAAATCTAACACCATCCTCCTTGTAATGGGTTTACAAATAGGGGAATATTTTCTAACTCAGATGGAGGACTTACTTTCAATTCCTTTGGACTGATCTGTTTCAGCAAACCAATTTACTCTTTCAATAGGGAGATGAGCTTTAAATCAATATTATCTGATGAGTTGAAGTTGCCTTTTATTACACACAAAATATTTATGGCTTTTAATGCAGATTATTGCTAAAACATCTGAGTGATTTTATAAGTATGATGCATATTAACAATTTGCCTACAATATGGCAGACAAAAATATTGCAAGAGAATGGGTTTGGATAAAGCAAAAGAACTTAAATGTCTCATGCTGTTACTGTATCCAAGAGGTCTGAAATGCCTTGGAGACATCTCAAGGTACAGTTTAGTATTCTTGGTTTTCACATGCAGTTGGAGAGAGGTACAGAATCCCCAATCAGAAACACTTCTCATAAAAACAGAGCAAAAACACAATTCAGGTGTTCCAATTTCCAAAAACATAACAAGCTGTCAGACAGTCAAACACTGGGAGCTTCCAGAGTTCTGGTGAACCAAAGAGTCATCAGCGATACACCAACAGCACTGCTGGTGTGCCTACAAATGCTGCCTTCCCATATTAAAGAACCACTCAGGATTTGATGTATTTGACTGGAAATTTCCCTAAACTCTCAGTCAAAGCAAGTTTCCAGTTATGGTTATCTCCTGTTCCTCCCAGACATGTATTTCCTACCTCATTATAATAAATGTCAAATATGGTTCCCAACACCCACCGAAACAGATACACATCCAGAAGCTTTAACTGAAGCAGTAAGGAGAGCAATGGAAAGATAAGCCAGAAGAGCACACAGGAATGCCCAGAGCCACAACCAGGTCCAGGTCACCCCTTTTCAGCTCCAAAGTCACCTGCAGCATTTCCATAACTAAATACAAACACGCACAGTGTTACTTGATATGGTGCACTGCACGTGCAATGAAAATAGCTGCAGCTGAATGAGTGTTTTTATTTAAAGCTCTCTGGACAAACCATATTACAAAGGGGAGGCAGACACAGGCCAAAACAGCTGCCTTAATGTGACAAAAAAGAAATCAGTGCTGCAAAGCTGAAGCAAACTACCAGTCAGATGCCTTCACAAGAAACACCTTCAGCGAATTATCCATTTCTTTTTTTACTACAGTAATAGAAAAGGTACCTGCTTTCAGCACAGGGCACTCACATCCACTCCTTTCCCAGAAAAGTATAGGAAAGACCTTTATAGTGTTTGTTGGGGTGGTTTTCTTTTTTACACATTTCACTATGACTGTAACTCAGCACCAGGTGTAATGTTTCTGGTATCTGTCCCTCGGCAATTTAGAACAGGGAATGTCTGCAAGCCAACATGATTTTGATCTTCAGGAATAGCTGTACAGAGGCATGTTAGTTTTAGGCTCTTTTACTAACAAATCACACAGTACAACTAGAAAGCCACAATGGATGGACTCAAGACAGGCAGACTCGAATTGAGTAATTATATTTGAGTGCATTGCCCTGAAGTTGACAACTCCAAAGAAAACTCTAACAGGCACAGGCTCACAATTTAACTGAGGCAGGAGTTGGAAGCAGCATCTTCCCCATCTGGCCAGTCAGCATCAGGAAGCCTGACCAAAGACCTCTGAGGGACACCAGGATGGACCACAGACCCTGGCAGGTTAAAACTCTCATGACACAGCCTAAAAGGAGACAGACTTTGCTGAGTGACTCATGTTGCCAGCCCACACTGGTTAAGTGTAGGCTTTGGGTAAACCATGCAGCACAACAAGGCATGGCTGCAGAAGCCTCAACACAGCACTACTTCCAAACTGCAATGCTATTCTTAGTGCATGTATGTGCAACATATCTAAATCCAGTACCCTAAATAACAATGGCATTTCCTCCAATGAACAAGAAGAGGGCGGTTGCTCTGATCTTTTTCAGCCTTCTGATGTTTGTATTTTTGTAGTGGAGTTTCTCATAGATTTTCATGTAAACAAAACTAATGTTATTGTAAACTGTTCTTTTTGCTTGTTGTTCCTTTCTCGAGGAGGGATAATTGATGGACTTCTAGTTTGACCAGGGTGGTTGGAGAGGTGTCAACCTCGTTTGTCCAATCCTGGTCATTGTCCAAAATCCATATAAATCTATAAATAAATCTCTATATAAATAAATCTATATATAAATCTATAAAAATAAACGCCCCTCTTTTTGCCCTGATGACCTGATGGTGTGTGTGTTGTTCTTTTTGTATCCTATAGCAACAGAAGGTGAGAAGTAGGGAAGAAAAAAATCAGATGTCTTCAATCATGCTGCTGAAATTACAAGGAAATGTGTCTGTTCAGAGTTGTGACAAATTTTAAATTTTACACAACAGGAAAGAAAAGGTTTCCTTCATATCAACACCACAGTGATTTCAGAATCTTCAGAACAGGATTAATTTATAAAACTTCTAAATCATTCAATCTGCACATGTGCAGTACTCTCAAACATGCATATTTTTATCTACTGCAAGATCTGAAGCAAGTGATAGCACTAACATAAAATTTAATGTAATGTATCTTACTGAAAAGCTGCAGAAGTTTCTTCTGTGTCTCCTTGAAGGACACAGCTGCACATCACAAATCAAAGACTATACAAATCAAAGATGTATACACCCATATGGAGATATTTACTCTCCAGTTTCAAACAAATGAATGCAATCAAGAATCTTTATGATAAATATCCTGCATGTTTGAGTTGCAGGTCTTCTTTTCTCTCCTCAAAACCAGCTCATAATGACCTGCTAGTATCCCACAAGAACTACCCAAAATACACAAAATTTCAAGCATTCTTTGTCTTTCAGGTCTATGCATCCAGCAGCAAAACTTGGTCTTTTAGAGCAGCCCACCTGAACCCCACAGATGTTATCTGTCCTTAGCTGAAGACATATTTTCACTGAGCAAGCAAAAAAGCACGAAGTTATAAAAACTTTATCTGTTTAAATGGCAAAAAATCTTTGCCAAAAATGTCCAGTCACCCCCAGCTTGAGCTGCACAGGCTGGCAGAAGCTCAGCACTCTGACATGGCTGGAGGTGTTTCCCTCTCCCAGCCTGTAATTTGCCCTGCATGCTGCCAGGAGAGGACAGCAGCTCTTCCCAAATACTGAGCCAACATTCAACAGCCAAAACGAGGGCAGTGAAGACGTGCAGGAGGCTGGAAGAGACTGCACCGTCCAGAGCAGCAAGATGGGTCCCACCCTCAGTGCTTATTTCACATCAGATAGCACAACAGGGCACAGGAGAACATCCAGAGAACATCCAGGAAAAATTTATGTGAATTGTGTCCTGATTTGGCTCACTAGCAGGCTCCCCTCTCCCCAGAGGTGTGATCCCACAGGAACCACCGTGTTAACTCATGCCCAGGGAGCCAGGGATGCTCACCCAGGGGAATCAGCTGGCAGCCCACTCAGAGTCCAGGGGTTAAGATAAAATACACAAGCAGAAGAGTAGCAAAGAGCTGAAAACTGCTGCACAGGTGAGCCAAGAGGGGATGCTTCCCGCAGTGCAAAATAGGTTTGGCAGAAAGCTATTCTGGAAATCTTCCCCACACTGCAGACATGCCTGGGAGCCCTGGCCAGGCTGCGCCTTGCTGTGTCAGCACCTGAACAGAGACTGAGGCAAAGGATCCTGCCCAAAGTCCTGTGGGCCAGGAATGAGGCAGCAGGGATGGGCAGGAGGAGGCCCAGGACAGCCATGGGGAGAACACTGAGTCCACCAGGATCAGCAACAGCCCATAGCTGCCTAATGTTTCCTGGAGGGAATGCACAGCTCCCAAAAGCAACCAAATTAAGAGATACAGCTGAGAAGAACAACAGGGTGAAGGAAGGCAAAGTAGCTGCTTTTTCAACATGGCATCTGCCAAGTGCTAAAGGAAAAGCACAAAAACAGCACTAAAAATAAAATGAAGAGGGCTGATGATAAGGGCCAGCCCAGTGACTTGTTTAGGAAACAAGCCAAAACTCACGAGCAATACCTTCTCTCCAAATATGCCTTTCAGCAGAAAAGTTTCATTTTTACAGTAGTCCAGCACCAGGGTATTTGGACAGGCTCATTTTTGCAAGCTACTAGCAGGCCCTTAAGGTGCCCCCATGCCACATGCATTCTTTCTCCATCTTTGGAGAAATGTAATTTTAGACACTTCTCTCAGGAAAAATTCCTGCAGCTACCAAGAAACACCATTTAGAGGTAATGGTGGTTGGAGAAGGATTTCTTATCATCCTGATGCTGCATTTGACAGAGTTTTACTCCCTGTGTAACTACTCCTTCCACTTTTCTGTGTTATGTAATGCCAAAGATACCATTTATTTCCTCAGGCACAACAAAAACTCGTCAAGATTGCTCAGGCAAATCAATGGAAAATACTGGCAAAGCTGTGCTTGCAATATGTATTAACTTGAGGAAACCTATTTTTTTCCTTGGATCTCCCAAAAGATACAAAAATGCTTTCCCTCTTCCTGTGAAGATGTGCCAAGTGACAAGTCAAAGAAAGTGGTTTAAAACTCAGGCAGAGATCTTAAGTGGCTATTTCAAGTTACAGAAAAGATCAGAACAGTTAAATTTAAAACCCACAATTTGGAGCCATTTTCAAGGTACTGCAGCACAAATTTTCAGTTTGAACAAACTTAACAGTGCCCTTTAGATACAATCAATAGTTAGAAACAGTGGCAGTGGCAGAGAAGTGCCAGCCAACCAGCCATATATGCTGCATGCTGAGATGTTCATTTACTGACTTAAAAAAATTAAGTGAATGCCTTGTGAAACGGGTGATACAAACACATTGTAATTTTTCACATAACTTGAAACAGCAAATTCATAGGAAAAAAACTCAGAACAACCAAAACACAGCCATTTCAGAAGCCGAAAAACTAGCCAAGTATTTAGAGGGACATGAACCTTGTTACCCCAGTTAGGGAAAAAACACTTTTAGTTTCAGAAGTTTCACATAAGTACCAGGAACGATTGACAATATTAAGTTAGAGTCTGTATTACAATGCACTACATATTAGAATTTCATGAAGTATTAGATTACTGATATGCATTTTGGACAAAAAATGAGTAGTGTGATGGGGGTGCAGGGAGGGAGGGATGGGTTTTGGTTGCCTCTTCACTGCTTACCACTCCAAACAATCACAATGCTGGACTGGGGATCTGTGCATTGGGAGCAGTCTCTCCCAACAAAGATACTCCTGTTTATCAACAAACATCAAAACATCTCAGTGTGGGCTTAAGCCCGTGTCCATCTCCAAACTCTGCAAAGTAAGCCTAAGCAGCTTGCCTAAGGCTGTATGTAAAATGTGCATGAAGTGTGAATTTTCAAACCAGTGGCTTATTCAACTGAATGCCAACACAAGAGCTTTCCAAATCTTGCTCCCTGCACCTTCCTCAGCCACAAGTTTGACCAATCAACACCCATTCTGTTCATAGCTCAAGAGTGAGAGAATAAAACCATATTTCAGTGATGTTCATTTCTAACTACTCAATTCAACTGTCAGAAAAGGAGACAAAAATAAAACACAAATCAACATTTCCAAATTACTTTTAGAATCAATGTTTTTGATAAACCAAATTACATGCACATTCATACTTTTCACAGAAAGAACCTCACACATACTGATGGCTACCTCAAGTGCAAGCTTTTATAAACACTCTGGTTCTTCCACTGTAGATGTCTGGCAAGCCCTTGTCATGCCAGCACTTATTGCTGCAGTGGACCATGAAGATAAGAGGTACAGCAGCTTGCAGGCATGAAAAAACTGTCACTGATGGTTCTATGGCACCTCCTGTACCACCTCCAATGCCTGCCCAGACTTATCTACACAAGGCATTAAATGCAGTTAGTTTGTCTGTGCTTTCTGGCAAGGTGTATTTACTGTGAGAGAAAGGACAGTTCAGCAACTTATCGAAATATCCTTAATTTCACTCTCTGTTTACGTGATCTCACCTGGACATTTCAGTTGCACCGATGACATCAGGTACTGCTGAAGAGTGAGCAGGCTGAGCAGAGAGGATGCAATGACCTGATTATTTAAGGACCACTCAGGAAGAAATGTACTGCTTTGGTAAAGCTTATAAAGCCACAAGGAGTTTTCAGTAGGGAATTACTACAGCTCATGAAAACAGTCCATTTCACACAGGAATATATGAAAGCAGCGTCAGGAGATGAGTTGACATTGTTGATTGATATTAACATGACATATCTGTTATGCCTGAGGTCACCTGAGAATGTAATTTCTATCAGGCTTCTTTGCTGCTGGAGGTCTTATTCAAATGCAACTATCCAGATAACTGGAGCTTGTTTAGACAGAGCCAGCCCATCCAAAGCACAGCCGAGGATAAAGCTGTGCCTTAGAACACACTTACCTGCTTGTATTCACAGTCACAGAATGGCTTGGATTGGAAGGGATCTTAAAGCTGATCTAGTTCCAAGCCCCCTGCTGTGGACAGGGACACCTTTCCTTAGAGTATTCCTTCCCATGCTGGGTTTTATGCTGTATTTGGCCAGCACACAACTCCCCCAGGTCTGTGCCCACCACGGGTCACGACTGGCGCCCGCAGCTCCACACGTGGAGCCTGTACATACAAATTGTCACCCACAACTGACAAGGCAGCCAGCAAGCTGTGTTTAAAAGAAAAACACAACAAAAAAACTCTCAAAAGAACAACAGGCCCCACCCTTGGCACTGCAGAGCACCAGCTGCTCAGGGCCCTAGAGATTGCTTCTTGGCCATTCTGCAGCTTGGTCTGATGGAGAGGAGCTACAAGTAGGAATCAAATTATTGTGATGCCAGATTTTTTTAAAGCCTGCGTTTTGACTTTAGGCAATCTTAAATGCTTTCTTCCTTCAGTTTTGTCCTCCCATCCTTTATCTATTTATAGTATAAATTGTACTGGACAAGAACTGCCTGTCTCTGAAGGGCTGAAGCACTCAGAAGTCCCACTTACAGAAGCAGGCCTTGATCTAGCACACTGCTTTGAGAGAAACTACCCTTTCCACAACCTGACTTCCATCTACTCATATTTAATCCATAATATATATGCTTATACCTATACATAGGTATAAGCATATAACACATAT
Source organism: Argya squamiceps (assembly GCA_037834095.1). NCBI lineage: Eukaryota > Metazoa > Chordata > Aves > Passeriformes > Leiothrichidae > Argya > Argya squamiceps. The sequence goes on from JBBMKD010000001.1 coordinate 107,282,307, forward strand.
GAATATGTTGTTTTCTTTGAATTAAATCTCATACAGCTTTTGAAAATAGTTCCATAATATTACATGGTTTTCAAGTGATTTTAGTGACATCTCTCTCAAGGTTCATGGCCCCTTCACACCAGTACCCTGTTCCAATGCACAATTCCCATTCTATCTAGATAAGCTTTTCTTTTCATCTACCAGAAATGTAAGACACAAGTACCACAGCCTTACATCATACAGTGCCACTTGATTTCACCTTCAGACCCCCCAAATACTGAACAAGTGATCTCCATATGTATATATGTACATATGAACAGCTGTGCCCTCCTCAACACCACAGAAAGTCACTGAAGAGCTCCGAGATCATATCTCCCTCTTCAGTCCTTAGGGAAAAGGTTTAACACTTATTTTAACTGACAAAAGGTGCATCTCTAAACTGTTCTTGAAGAGAAAACAGACGTTCCTCTGAGTAATGCCACCAGAGAGATTTAGTCAGTGCCTCACCAGCTTTGAACATACCAATGTGAGAATACCACAGCATCCTTTCAAAATTTGAAAATACAGTTACAGTTAAAACAGCTGCTGCTTCAAAGGCTTTAAAGTATTTTAAGAATTTTAATTATTTGGATATTTTTCAGTTTTCTTTCTTATGCCAAGCAGATAATTAGCTCAATTACATTTTCACAGGAAGAATATTGGCTTGATATCTACTTGCCTGCCATAAAAAAAAAAACAAACAAAAATGACGGCAGAACTCTTAGGGCATGAAAATTACACCTATTTAATGTGGTGTTAAACATTAACTTTGGAGTTGTGGAGCACAGATGTCCTTCACCAAAAACTTCAGTGTTACCAAATGATGAGTTCAAGAGCTGATTAGACTATTCCTAATGTTTAAAGAACAATCTACTATTGAACACAAGCTTGTGCCTGTATAATCAAGAGGGCCCCAAACACAAGCGATGTAGAGATTTTTTTTAACAGTCTATTTCAGTTTACTTAATGGCATTCTGTACTTAATGTGCATGGCTACATACCAACACAGTACAATTAGAGAAAATATCTATTAACAGTTTCACTAGATTTCATACTGGGAATAAAGATCTGAAAGAATATCACATTGCTCAACGAAAAACAAACAGAAGAAAAGTAACATTAGTAATTTACTTAATATTAGGGTTTACAATTACAGCTGCTGATGATTTAAGCTCTTTGGAGCCTTTGACACTAAGTGTAAGGAGGAAATTGGACTTTCAAATGAGTGAAAGACAAAAGCAGACTTTTGAGCAGCCAACTTGAAGATTACATGCAAAAATTAGACTTCTGAGATTAGAGAGGTTACATTTGACCTTTTAGGAAAATAGAGGATAGGATATTAGCATCCTCTGTAAACTGTTTGAAGACCAGCATTCACATGAACTGCAAACTAAAGCATTCACTCAAATTCCTAAGAAAATAAATTGGCAGTAAAATAACCCTCAAAGAAATGCCAGGACAGGAACTTCTGTTGTCTTTGTTGATTCAGCAACTGATGTGTCCAATATCTTAGTGCTTGGTAAAGAAAGAGCATAAACTTGTGTTCCAACATCGTATTGGAAAGGAGCCACTTGGAACTCGGCAGTGAAAATAAGGAAAGCTAAACCTCAACTCACAAACACCACCATTATGCCATTTTACCCCCCTCCGTGGACAGAACTTATATATTAAGTAGGGATAGCTCCAGGAAAACAAAAAATGGGTATCACCAACATGCAGTAGTGGATTGTATCAGACACCTTTCTCACCTGTTCACTGCCGCCCTTCCCTTTCAACCCAGTAACACGCCACAATTTGAAGCCATATACACTCTGTTGTGACCACAAATTCTCACGGACTACACCTGTGAACCCACCCCAGGGCGTCCCTGTTTACACTGGCTTTGTTTGCAATGTCTGCCAAACCAAAAACGATTAACCAGACAAGATGCAGCTGCTTTGGAACAGGCAGCACCACATACCCCTTTCCTTCTGCATGGAAATGGAACTTAAATTTGAGCTCATTTCAAATTTTGCTACAGGAAATGCAAATAATTAAAGTGAAATTGCATCAGCGTGCCTTTTTTAATTTATTTACTAGGCGCCTAAGAAACCAGGCATGACTCTCCCATTCATTTTTCCCACTAAAAACTGAGATTATCTTGCTGCATGCAGTCTCACCCGGGCACCAAACACTGCTGAAAGTGCTCCGAAGGTCCAAAAGGGCTGGCCCATCGGACTTACACTTTACACTGAGGGACAACACACAGCAGCCTCTCTTCTCCTTCAGCAGCTTCGGAGCGGGTGTCACCTCCTCTCTCCGAGTGCCAAGGCTGATGTGACACCCGGTGTCACACGCGCCGGGCTGCCATCAACCCGCACCCCGCAAGGGCTTAAACCCGGCACGGCTGGAACCCACTCCAGTAATAAGCCGGTGCCCCGCGGTTTCATCCGCACTAACGGTCGTCCCGGGACTGGACCAGACACAGAGTGAGACACAAAGCGCTGCAGGCGGGGAGCGAGAGAGCAGGACGGGCCCCGGCCCCTCGGGCTGCCGGGGACACCGCGGCGCTCCCGTCGCCACCGGCCCGGCCCGGGTGCCCCCGAGCTGCCAGTGGGGCAGGGTTGGGGGTGTGAGGGCCGCAGCAG
>JBBMKD010000001.1:107285926-107307363 GCA_037834095.1 Argya squamiceps
CCATCCCATCCCATCCCATCCCATCCCATCCCATCCCATCCCATCCCATCCCCTCCCATCCCATCCCATCCCATCCCCTCCCATCCGGCAGTGCCTGCCCACGCAGGCCTGGTGTTTTGCAGACAGCAATGCAAGGAGACAGACTAGATTTCTCGAGATGAACTGATCTGGTTGCTCAGCAGTTTGCAGATGGCCAGCTTTAAATGTTAAAAAAAAAAAATCCCTAAGTCATGAGAGTAAGAAAAGAAAGTTTGGAGTCATCACATTTCTCATTAACCTTTTGAGCTGCCAGGGTGTTGCAGAGTTACATTTTCAGGATTTGTTCCATAACCACAAAGACTAGAGGCTTTTTTTCCCTGCCTTTCACATGAAAGAAAATTCCCCAGACACTCTAAACCTATGGAGGCAGAGGCTTCAGGCAGAGCTTCATATGTTCCAACACTTCTGATTTGATATCTGTCAACCCTGCAGCTTGACTACAGGTAGACACAGTCTGCAACCTACAGCTCAAATTTAGACACACGTCCAAGCATAAGGAGCAGTGGAAATGTATCCTTCATGGCCTGTTTGAAATGAGCCTTAGAAAAACGCCAGTGCCAAAGCGTGCATTCAATTTGTTCTGAGTTTCTCTGTGCAATGTAACACTCATTATTTGTGTTTGATGGAATGACAGCAATGTGAAATCACCTAAAAGACTGGGCCTTGAAAGGCAAATTCAAGGCAGCTTTAAAAAAAATTTGAATTCCTAATAATAAATTAGATTTTTGTAGTTTTCTTAAGGGGCCTTTTAATAGGAGGAAGCATGTGGAACTGTGAATGAATTAAACAAAAGTCACATATATTGAATTTGAATGCACAGTTCATTTTTTTTCCTCCCAGTTCAGCTTTTAATTTTCATAGAAAAAATTCCAACTATTTAAGCTTGTGGTTTGTTGGAGTTCCTGGCACTCCTGGCATTACACAAGAATTAACCAGACTGCTTTTCATGGAAAATTCAGGTTTTTGACTGTTCAGAGGTAAACAAAAATCTTCAAGACTGAAGTCAAGCAACACTAGAGGACTGAAATGTGTGAAAATGTCTTGGTTGGATAGAAAAATAAAGTCTAAAGCAAAGTTAAGTGCTCTTGGAGACTTATAAAAATATTCTTGTTATGTCAAAGAATTAATATAAAGACATCATTTTTCTTTTCTGCTTTTTTTAATAGCAGTTCAGAAGTGTAATTTTATTACTCTCTGCCAGAATAACTGTAACAACTGCAGTTACAGTGATAATAAAAATAGCTTTTGATGGAGAGGTGAAATAAATTAAAATATAATTTTAATAATGTTTAACAATCTAATTATTTTTCTCCAAAGAGTAAAAGAATGATAAGGAAATAAAAACAATACCCAAACAACCCAGCTGTGTGTAATGAAGTTTTGGAATCCCCGAGCAAGGTCTAATTAGTTATATAAGAGGATGACAGATAGGGACTCAATCCAAACCACACAGTTTTAGCCAGTGAATTGCCTGACTAAATGCAAATGCTCTGATACTTAGAATTACTCTTGTAAATATCTGCAGAAACAGACAGCCTTAAAATTAAATAATAATCATAGTAATGCATTTCTTCTGTACAATTCCTAGAATTCTTGGAGCTTATTTTACTTTGTCATGATGTTTAGTTGCAGCAACACAAAAAAATACTAATTTGTAACCCGACATTTGCTGTTATTAGACTCTCCTTCCAGCTGCTGGTCACTGCCAGCTCCTGTGGCCAATTTTTCCCTCTGGATGTCAGCCTGTTGCACATGGGCTGTGCTTGGACACTTGTCCCTTTAGGATCCCTCTCAGGGCCATTCTGGTGCCTGCTGTGGGGCTGTGAGGTGCACTCCAGTGTTGGGACATTTCAGAAAGTCTGTCAGAGTCTGGGAGAGGGAGGCTGAAATGGAAGCAAAGACTGAGGTTGACCTGTGGAAATAGCAGGCAGGGAGAACACATCTTCCACAGGTGCTGCTGTGATGAAGACATGAAGAGGAAAAAAAGGCAAAAAATATTCAGAGGAAGACTTGGGCAGAAAGAGGCAGGTGGATGAGTGTCACACAGGGTGCTCTCTGAGGAATGATTGACAAAATTCCTCACACACTGTGCTGCTGCTGTCAGCTCATGACTGGATCCCCTGTGCTAGCCCATGAAACTCCAGTGCTAGCCAAGGAACACCACTGCTAGCCCAAGATCATCCCTTCATGTAGAGTAGATACTTCACTCCATGCAGTTTTCAAAAGCTGAGTGTCAAAGGCACTTGGCTCATTTTGCATTTTTAAGTGATATATTCATGTTTGCTGATAGAAAGCTGCTTTTCCTAAAATGGCAGGAAAGAGACCAGCCTATGAGAGGAGAGCATTGGCTAAAAATGTCAGGAAGATGTACACCAATGGAAATTCTTTTTCTGGAAGCTTAAATAACAGAGATGATGATCACATAGTTTCTTTCGTGAAATAAACTGAAGTTATATCCTAATAACTTTCTTTCCTAGGTCACACCTAAACCTCAGTGGCAGACTCCTTGTCAAAAATATATTAAAAAACAAACAATGGTGTATTTTAGGGAAATTAAATGTTCTTCAGGGCAGCAGTCTCTGGCTGTATGTCCCATCCCTGAGCACTTTCCTGCTCCCTATGCCAGTGATCTGAAGAAATCTCCTTGGCTCTTCCCAGTTAAAGGTGGCCTCATGCCCTTCCTGCCAGCAATGGCACAAAGGAAATGGCAAAGGTACCTTTCCCTCAATTTCTCCACCACCAAAACCCTTGCTGTGGAAAGTTTCAACATGAAAGTCTGGGTCAGGCACACAGAGAGCACACACATGGTGTACACAAGTCTTGGAGAACATCAGTCGCCCTTTTCCGTTCTATCTGGCAGGGGTGGTGGGTCTTAGGCAGCCAGCAAAACAGAAAATTTTGGGGGGAAGACAATATTAGTTAGTTAGACACTAGACATTCCTAGTTAGACACTGAGTGATGGATCACTATGTGGTAAATCAGCAGATAGAAGGTCTCACGTTTAATAGATGTACCAAAGAACAAAGCCTCTGTTGTTTGGGTGATTTTTTTTGATGCTGTTAACATCCCTTAAAATTCTAACTGTTAACATCTCTTTGGTTTTTGATGAGTATGATTGGAAACAGCTGTGTCTAAACTGTTTTGACATTAAATGAGAATGGTCTCGAAAATAAAAGACTTCTTTGTGTACATAGAAAAGAACTACAGTTTAGCCAGATTCAGATTTTGCAAGGCTTTTGCTGAGTCATTACAATCTGGTCCTGAAAAAGAAAGTGGTAACTACACAGCATGAATAAAATGTAATTCCAAAACAGTCTTGAAAGGCAAAGAGGTGTGAACTTTAGAGCTCATCACTGTGAGATACTGAGCAAAGAAAGCTTACTACCAAAGCATTAATATCTCCAATTCTCACCACTGATGATGGACTCATTACACTTAATCAAAACATTATTTAAGTCCTTAAAGGAATTTAGATATAACGGAGTGTGAAAATGTTGTAAACTCCTCTAAGAAGTGAGTAGTATAAATAACATAGCTTCTAAAAGCACTGTGAATTTAGAGATAGCATATTTCTATTTCTATTTCTATTTCTGTTTATGTTTATGTTTATATTTATATTTTAAAGTGCTAAAGTAGTTCAAGTACATGAGTATGTTTTAAGTGAAACCATACTTAGTCTCTCAATAATCTTACAAGATTAGCTTCAGTATTCATTATCAGGACTTACAGTGGTTTACCATCATGATATGAATTCAGTTTACTTCAACTACCCTAATGTCAACAGCATGACTTAAAATATTCCTCAGGGACAAAGACTGGATGTATTTTGCATATTGTACAAGTAATACCTTGAAAAAAAGAAAAAAGAAAAAGTTGCACAAAGTTAATTATGATTGTGATTATTAACTTAAGGTGCATAAAATGGTGTCTAACAATACGTTCTTCCTTTTTTAAATTGCAATCACCACAAACTTGCATAGGAACAGCAGCTGCATAAATGAACCCCGTGACTCTGGAAATCAGTAAAATTGTATATGTAAATATATGCATATGTAAATATAAAGATTAAATGGAAATTTCAGGAGGTCAGGCACAGGTTTGATCACCCATGTGCACACACACATACACACATATGTCTGTATATACCTCTCTTTGTCTATAAATATACACATATATGTCTCAGTGCACATTAGGTGCACTAATACCACTTCAATTTAAATCAAATGTATATCTAGATTTATTTATCAGATCTTACTATCTACAGAATTATCTCTCTTACATTTATTTATCAGAACTTGACCACTTTCCATCTATGTACACTTAGAAATAAATGAGTAATTGCATTTTTTTATCTTTATATTTTTAGAAATATCCACAATTTAGAACTTTCAAAATGCACTATATAAATACACCGAGGTACCAGAGTACTTTAATGCCAAAAGCAACATGCCAGAAAACATAAAGTTTTCTGAGAATTTGGAAACAGAAAATCTGATACAGAATGAAGAATGTGTATCTTTAACTTCTTTCAGGGGCCATGAGAAGGAGAATTTCTGGCTCCACGGGCTGGTTACACCTTTGAAGAGCACAAACTCCACCTAGTGATAGGTCTAGTGGTGAAATTTTAGAAACCCAACAATTCTAAAGCACAATCTCAATTGTATGGCAGGACTATAAAAATGAGCAATATCAGCTTGAGCTGATATACTTAATTTGGGAAAGTAAGAAAAAAATAGAGAAAGATGAACTATAAATGTTTCTAGAATTTTTTGCTACTTACCTGTTTATGAAAACATTTCAGTAATAAAAAATCTTCACATTTTTTATCATAAATACTGTGAACATGTTAAAAAACCCTCTAAGTTAATACACATGGACATGTAAATAGTTTTATTTGTTTAATCTTTTTTATTAAAAATGAAGACATGTAAAAAAGACATTGGAATGAGTTAATATGTTCCTGCTTCCTGTTGAGCAAAGTGTGTGGACAAGACAAATGTACCAGTCCCTGAAACTGCTCAGACATACAGCAGTTTACAGTCCATTACATAAACTGCTGTAGCATCACATTTGAGGGTAATTCCCATGTTAAAGTAGTATTTCTCACTAGATTTGTTTAACTTTAAAAAAAGAAATTGTCCTTACAGTAAAAATTCCTGTGACTGATCTCTCCTTAAAAAAATAATAATTAAAGCTTAGTTAAATTAATGAGGGTGCCATTTACTTTATTTCTCCTTTTTCACTTCACTCTTCTCAACAGTATCCAAGTAGAAGAGAAACCACGTGCATTCAGAAAAATAAGAAAATATGTAAATATAATGGAGGAGAAAAACCCCTCATGTAAGGTTCACTGCAGAACCCAGGGGTAGCCCAAAGAAAAATAAAATAATTCTGTCAAAGGATGACCCAAGCATCCAGGTCTTCAAGTAGGATGGTTATGGTAGCACAGAGGAGGCCCTGTGAAAAAATCTGGGCACCTGCCAGACTTACAAGGACAAAACACCCAGGTGAACCAACTCCTAGGATGAAATCAACTCTGGACACTTCTGACCTATTATATAAAATTTAAGCAGCTCTGAAAGTAGGAAAAAATGAAGGAAGAACTGGAAAGCAATTAGCCCAGTTGTCCCACCTTTTACCAGTTCAGTGTGTGGTCAGGGATGACTCTGATGTCACCAACCACCAGCAAAGAGACCTCCAGGGCAGAAGAATGCATATAAAGGGGAAGGAAAATACATTAATGATTTCAGGGAAATTATTTATCATGTGTATTCTGGGAAAAATTAATGATTATATGTAAAATAAAGTATATAAACAGGAGCTTTTTCTGTACTCAGCCTGCACAATATTTTGGAGGAGATACCCCCTTGAGCATCTGGCTGAATAAAGAATTCCTGCTTCTTAATGCTACAGTGGTGTTAAGCAGTTTTTGCTGATTTTTGGCTCCTCCTGCTAAGTGTCCATCTGAAGAAAATCCAGTCTGCCTGAGAAAAACATGAATATTTACCCCATAATGATCAGTTTGTCATACTGATACCACAGTACCTCTGGTTGCATTATTTTCCTGTAGGAAAAGCTTCACTGGGGACTCATTAAGGTGTGGGTGTTCAGAGAATACATGATTGGAATCCAAGTGAAACAGAAGTGTGGGTGTCCAGTTTTCACTGGGCCTGATTCAGTGAGGAGAGAGGCCCATCAGCTTGAGCCAACTGCAGCAGGAGCAAAGGTTTTCAGCACCTCTCAGAAATAAAAGCTTTCTCTCTGACCCAGCTTGGCAGGAGGATACTTCCATACTTACACTGTTTCCACTGGGACTGCTGCCATGTGTGAAATTAGGCACATACTCAAGTAACTTCTTCCATAATGGCCTACAAGTTAACTTGAAAGTTTCACTGCTACTTTTTCTATGTCAAAACAGAAAGAAACATGTATATTTTGAAGTGAGTACCTTCAACATTCTTAATTAGGTTGTTAAACCAAATAATATCTTACAGCAAGTATTATAATTTTGAAAGAGTATCATGCTGGAAGTGGTACTCTGTAGACAGAAACAGAATAAAATTATTTAGCAAAACCCCATAAAATCCCTGTATTCAACTTTTCACATTAAAACCCCCCATATTTTGCTTTAGAACATCAACAGGTAAGGCCACAGAACTCCAGCAAGGTGCTGATAAGCATATAATTTTGAACTATTAAAATTACCAATAAATACCAAGAAAATCATCTGCCTATTTAAAATTACAGCAATCAAATCAATAAAAAAAAAGCAGCCATCAACATCTCGAGTCATAACTTGAAATGTTTTCAAGTAAAAATTGCTCTATGTGCTTTAGGACTGTCACATTCTCATGTATTGTAAGAGTGTCACAGCAATATACATGTATTAATTTTCATCCTTCTGTTCTGGTTAGTCACAGTTTCACTGGAATTCTCCAGTGTATGATTCTGATTTTCATCCTTACTGTCTTCACCAGATAAATCTTCCTTTTCTTTTTCTTCACTCTGCAATGGCTTTTCAGAGCTGTCTTCCTTTCTGCTACATTCATTCTTCTGGCTTGTCAGTGACTTTTGCTTAAACAGGGAAAACTGAAGTGAAAAAAACAGGTAAATGACATGACTGAAAGAGTTAGCAGTGAAATTCAAGATAAAAAAAACCCAAACCCCTTTGTGTATACCGAAGTTAAATGAGGTTGGCAGATTTCTCCTTGATAATTTTTTTTTTAATTTCAAAACAAAATGACTAAAAATGTTAACAAGAAATATTTGCAATATTTGAAAAGTGCTAAAATAGCACATGGGAATCAGAGCAGTTAAAGTGATTGCATTTTGTCAAATTACATTGTACAGTTTGTACAAAATGCTGTAGGTGGTGCATTTATTTGGGTTTATTTCAAAGAAGAGCCTGAGGCAGGGTCCAAAAATAAAGCCCTCGAGCAGTAAGTGCTTACTCTGCCTCCTGATAAACGTGTGTACTGCCATTAATGACAGTGCCTGTGCTCAATGAGACCACACGTGTCAAAATTAACTGATGCTTAAGGTCTTTGGTCAACAGGAAACTCAGCAGCCTCTGCAGGAGCCTCTGGATCCTAAAACCTGTAAGAAATTCCATATGAGGTACTCCTCAACATGCTCATACACCTATCTAAGAGTTACATATGATCACAAAATCAGGGCATGTTGCAAACAGATGTAAAGTCAATGATCTCAGCTTCTGCTTTCAGAGACAAATAGGGGGGGAAATCTTTTTAGATAATGTCCCATAGGAATCAGGTCCTAAGTTTTCACCTCACCAGTATGTGATGTGATAAACAATCTCTCTTTCGGGAACATGCCATCCACCAGGAGGCCATAATGGGCTTTAAGTCATTTCTATTATTTGGACAATTTAAAGTTATTTTATCAGAAAATAAAATCAAGTCCTAAACAGAAGGAACAGGTTACTCAGCAGTTTATTTATCTGTGCAGATCATGTGAGTTGAGGTATCCGCTTTGGTAACTGTCCACTGGCTTCTTGGTCACTGGCAAAGCTAGAAAGAAACATCAAGTCACAAACCTTTATTCTCCCCACAATTCTTCCATTTTTTTGGTCATCAGTGTTCTCTGAAGAATTGTTCACAGTGTGATTGTCAGTGCTTTCCTTCTCTACAATAATATAAATATTTATATTAACTTTCTTCTGATTCAGTCAAATCAGAAAAATATCACAGAAAAGCAGAAAAATTTGTTCTTCAGATTATTTTTGCAGCAGAGATCACTAAATAAAACTTAAAAAGCAGTCAGAATATCCAGTAAAACTTAATGCTCAGCCTGAAAAGACTATTTTTATTTTTTTAACCTCTCCATGTAATGTCCTGATATTACTCTCGATTTTTAAGAACAGAACACTTATGGCAGTGATAATATATAAAATATTTTTACTTGAGACTCACAGTTTCCTCTTGCTGACAGGAGACAATGTCTTGCACACTTATTTGTAAGTATATTCTAATCTGGTAAAGCTGACTTCTAGGGCAGGAGTTACAGTTCAGCATGAATTTAATTCCATAGAAACAATTCTGGGAAAGGAAAAACTTTCCATCTCAGTTGATGTTCCTGTGTTTAAATTTTCCTGTACTCCCTGTATGAATCATATACATTTCAAACTTAATATCAAAACTTCCAGATCACTGGATAATGGAAAAATATTTAAGCATCCCTTCTGCACAAGCTATTTCCATTACAATACTGAAAATAAATAGCATAGCTTCTTTATTATAAAGGCTGTGGTCTGTTTTATACCACACTTGTTATTTTCCTTCAAGAGAACCATTCTAGATTATTCCAAAATTTCTAAAATAAAAGAAGTCCTACACATATAGGGCACCCAACTTCACATTCCCCAGCTTTTCCAAAGGCATATACAGTTCTCATAAACTGCCATCAAAACTGCAAGGAGCTTCTAGACTTACATCTGCAGCATCCTGGACAGTGTTCAGCAATTAGCACATTTCACCTACAATAATCTCTTTGTGAATGGAATGAGGAAATGTCAGCTGAAAAAGATGGGGAACAATTCAGAGAAGCTTCTTGATTGAAGTGAGGCACAGGGCACCTAAAGTGGTTGCCTGAGAGATAATAAAATTACCATGACTTTGGCAGTGCACAGCCAGAACTGCTCTTAACAGGACACAGTCAGAGAAAATCCTCCTCGTGGACTTCCTCCAACACGTAACTGGGAAAAGTATTTATTTCTTTCAAATCATTTACAATTAATAATGGGGGGTTGCCCCTCAAATTTCATTACCTCTCAAGAACTGCTTTACCAACTATGAACAAGAACTGTGTTGTCCAGTATTTTTATAATATTGTTCAGAAAACTTTTATCTGTCTTTAGAATACCCAGTTCTTAGGAATTGTATTCTTACCCTGCTGAATGATGGTCTCTTTCTGAGTAGTCTCCTCTGTCTATAGACCAAAAAAAAAAAAAAAAACAAAAACCAAAAAACGTCTTTCAAAAGTGTTTAAAGAAAAAGATGTTTAACTATTAATACTTACATGTGTTTCTCTCTCTCCCAAAACCACCCCAAACAACAACTTTGCATTTACAGGATAGCTACACACATATCAAACTGAAGTTAGTTATAGAATCAAATTCTTTCAGAGACCAGTAACTTAAAAGGCCTTTACCTCTCCAGTTTCCAAAGGGCTACTACTACTGCTTGTCTCTCCCTCAGGTGCTTTACGATTCTTTTCATTTTCAATTTTTTCCACTTTTTCCTCTTCTTCCTCTGTTTCTTCTCCGGCTTCATCTCCTTCAGTTTCCTCTTTTCCTTTTATCTCTTCTACTTTTTCTTCTTCTTCTTCTTGTTCTTCTTCTTGTTCTTCTTCTTCTGTTTCTTCTTCTTCCTCATCATCATCATCATCTATTTCTTCATCTCCAGACAAGTTTTGTTCCTTGGACAAAATTGCCAAAACGTAATATTGAAACTCAAGCTGTACAATGTCATGATCCTCATCCTACACCAGTTCATCACACATCAAAATTTGACTAAGAACAGGAAAACTCAAAAGGAAATGTTCTAAGGAGTAGATAGAATAAGAACAGACACAGGAGACCTCAATCAAAGTTTGCTAATTTTAATATATTTTTAAAAAACTGACCTGCGGGGAACATTAGGAGTGCAGCTGACTTATGTTTTGCCAACATGTGCCTCCTTAAAGGAAAAGCAATGAAAACAACTTCTTTTTGGAAAGAAAGAATTTTTTTAAATGTTTGAAATGAGCATAATTGACACAAAAAGTAATAATTCCAACACTGAAAAAAAATCAAATCTTTTTCTCAAGAAAATTAATGAAGAAATGCCAGATACAATGCATTGATTGATGTCATTCAATACAGACATTATAATTTGAATTTAAGTTATTTTCAGTCTAAGATAAAACTCCGATATAGTAAAAATAAAATGGCCAAGGGCAATATAAAATAAATATTTAAAAGCACAAATGTTATTTTTGTAAAATGTGTAGAAAAATGAACCAATTATATCCTTCTTACTCCTTTCAATCAGATTGCCATTATTATGCCAGTATGTACTTACAACAGCATAAAATACAATATTTAAATAAGAAACATTCTCCTTCCCATTGCAGAAATATAAGGGCCTAAACCAAGGGCTTCCAAGGTGAAATCAAGTGAAGGCACATCCCTGCCCAGAAGGAGAACATTTCTGTTCCACTGCAGCCAATGGGAACTGGTGGGAAGTATCTGCACACTCTTTTGGAAGTGTGGTAGAGGAATGAGTCTTACATTGAACTCCTTCCTAGACCTGGTTCCAAATGCTGTCTCCTATTTTTGTTAATGTTTTTTCCCTATTCTCTTTTACTTCTTTGGATTTTTGCCTGTTGTCTCCCCAGCTGTTTTCATGGTCATTAGAAGGTAGCTTGCTGGTGAGGAGGAGACCAGCAGTGAATGTTTCTAGAAGTTGGAACACAGAGACCTTTGGTGGAACTCCTCTGCTAAGCCCAACTCACATATCCCAGGAATCTGAGACATCCTTACAGGGGACTTATGGAAACCTGCATCCTTCTGGACCCCAGGTCACAGCCTACAGCACCTAAAGTCACACTAGATGAATTTATTTCAGCAACTGAGCCATGCTCCTCATCCAAAATAAAAGGGGTGGAGGAGAGAGACACCCTTTTTACTCCAAGGAAACCACCTGTTTAACTGAACAGCTTCCCAGACTGACCCCATTTCCATTTACTGCAGCTTTTCACAAGTGTCTCTGGCTGTCACCTCATCTGTTCAACTCTTAAAATAGCACATTTTGCATCATAATTCTGATAGCACAGTTCTATTACTGTTACTTCTGCTTGCCAATTTACAGGCATGTTTTGGAGATTTTACCAGTGGTAGGGAATGATCTGATAATGTCTTACTACAGATATGCTTTTACCTTAAAGGATGAATCATCTGACCATTCAAACTTATACCTGAAGAATTTAATAATCTAAGAATCAAGGCTACTAATTAAAGTACATATATGTGTATATATATGTATTATATGTATATGTTATATGCATATATGATATACACCTATAATCTCTTCTTTATTCTCTTTCATCATACTTTAGGGGTTTATTTTCTTATTTTATTCTAAATTGCTTTTTCATAGAAAGATAATGCTGAAAGAATACCTTCAATACCTCTAAAGGTGAGACACAGAGAAGCTGTCTGGGCCAAGGTCACAGAAAGTCAAAAGTAGTAAAGAGAACACAAGTGAAATGTTTCAAACTGGTTTCATTTAGGTTTGAGGTTCCAATTTCTTCAAGGAAAAAACCGTGGTCGTTTCTATGAAACAGCCTTAAACATTTAGTACCTCTAGTATAATAAATCAGGACAGCAGAACAGCAGTCTAGAAAATACAACCTTGCAGATTTTACACACTACACAGATTTTTGTAGAGCTGTCTTTGCTGAATTTTTTTTGTGCATTTATTCTGGTTTTCCTGTAAATCCAGACCTTCATAACTAGATATTCTTAAACATAAATTTGCTGTTTCCAAGCTTATGGGGACAAATGACCTTACTTGCACTGGTTTTGGCAAAAGTATTGCCTTAGTGGATATAACTCAGTGAGTGTAATTGTCTTTTGCTAAAATGGCTGCGGCCGGCTTTTCTTTGGGGAGATTAATACAGAATAAAGACATTTCTTTTCAGAATGCTCTATAAAAACAGAGTGGTCCTATGTCCACAGGACAGCAGGGAAAAAACTTCATCCTGTTCTGTACTGTCATCTCACCTGGTGTCATGCTCTGGCTAAAAGTCTCACTGAAGACTGAGAGATATCTCAACATCTCTTCCTCAAACAACAGCTGCAAACTAAGTTTCTTTGTATATCTGTAATTCTTTCATTGTGGACCCCTCCTGCTTAGTTTATGGAAACAGCTCTGGCAGATGGGCTGCTCATAATTAGCATTTCAGAAGGGAAGGCTTATGGTATCTTTCCACATCTCCTCAAGAATCAAAATAATATTTGCCACCAGCATTTTATATTTTTAGGGAAGAAAATCTCAAAGCCACTGATGGGACAAATTTAGCTGCAGTTCTTTTAAAAGTCTGGTGAAAACTCAGTGATGAAGAGAGCTGAAATTACTATGTGTACCACTTGAAGTGGAGAGTTCTAGGAAGGTCTGGTTTACAGAGATGTTTCTGTTTCCAGTTGCCATGGAAACTGTTAAAAATCCACACAGAAGCTTATTAAAGAGAGTTGAGAATGAAGTAGGTAGCTACATGTCTGTTCCTGTGTGGAGTTCTGCCAAGCAGCCATAAACCAGCAATTTCTTAGCAGAATTTTTAATCATTTAAGGAACAGATTTCTCCATTACCTGCCCAGCTCATTAGCTGGACATGCCCAAAAGCATTCTCATGGCCCTTTTACAGGGGTACAGGATAAATGGATGGTATAAATACCAAGCAGGAATTACTCTATGAAGTAGAAGACTCTGAGTAGATGGGTGTTAGGTCCAAGGAGGTCGGGCAATGGGCATAATGCCTCATATGGGCCTGAACAGTGCTCCCTTTCTGGGGCACCAGTAAAGACAAATACAAAACACATTCTACAGACTATCTTCTTACTTTGATGCAGGACTGAAGAGGAACAGGCAGAGGAATCATATCCTATGCTAGCTGTCATTCTGCTCTCCAAAAACGTAGTGCACATCCATGTCACTCCTGACCTGTCCATGCTGGGGAAATGCACCAGGTTAACATTTTACTAAAACAGCACTGAAAGTAACAATATCAACCCTGATACTACAGACAGATGAGTGAAAAAAACCCCCAAACTAAACAACTCAGTTTACCATTTGTGGGTTGGAGGTACATGGATGGGTAGACATGTAACGTTTTCTTGTTACTGATCAGGGTGTCGAGACATCTGATGTGAAGTGATTGGAAACACTGCCTGAAAAAACTGTTAGCAAAGCTAAGATTCATACCATGCAGTTTCTTACTAAGCAGTTCCAGAGACAGCTTAACACCTTAAAGTCCACACAGTGTTAGCCACTTGTCATCAGGTATTTGAACTGGCTTTCACTTTGTAGCTATTAATATAGAGAAGTTATTAGCTCAGATATTCTAAGCCTTAGAGAAATATCCTTCACTTTAATGATTATTAAAGAAAGCTGTCCAGTTTAAAGATTGACAAAATTCAAAGATGTGAGTACTCAAATGAGAGATTTAGCAGCTTATCCTTCCACTGACAAGGCAGCCAAACTAAGCTTTCCTTACATATTGTCACGGAGACAAACAGAAAAGCCCAGCCAAATACACTTACAAGAATTCCCAGTAAAAAGCTGAACCTACCATAACTTTTCTGAAAGTCAACACCTAGGCTTCTGCTAGATTATATTGGTTTCTGAATTACACAATTTTATGTAAAGAACACTTAACGTGGACTACCTGATACTTACTACACTCCCTTAATGCTGCTCTTGTGTGAGTATCCTGGAAAACTAAGGCAACGCTGCACTTGTAATTTCAGGCAGACTATGCAGTGAAACCACTGGAAACCAGGTTTATGTGAGACAAGAGTTTCCATTGTTAAATGTCAAAACCTGAACTTTAAAGATAGCTATGCCTTCTTGTAAATATGATGGAAGAAAACATTGAAGTAGCAGTTGCCACGTAGTGAGACACTGATTACCCTGAACATGTGGTGACTAATTACCACACAGTGCCCTCCAACAGGATGGCATCACCCTGGGATGAATAGTGAATACCCTACCTAGCTGAAAATGGTATTGGTAGAGACTGACTGAACAGACTCATTTTCCCTTAAGAATTTTTTGGCCCATACTTTGCTACATGTTTTATTTTTTTTACTATTTAGCTGAACACAACAACCAACAAGTCTCCGCAGACCTGTGTGCTTTTTTCACAGGCTGGCAGTGCACATACTTTGCATTAAGAGGATTAATTGGATTACACTTATTAACCAAGGCTTTAGGTGTCATCCTGAGACTGCACACTGGCATTTATTACACAGAGTAGCCATTAATTTTTGAGGACATTCTCTTAAAGATAATTTCAGTTGGCTTTGTTGTAATTATTCCATGGTTTGCCAGCTTGCTGCAGTAGGTGTACCTGGAGAAAGATATATCTCTGCATACCTACCAATGTATAAAATCGTAATTTAAAACTACATTCTGAAGAAGTATTTGTACTTTCAGTTTTTCACTACAAATTTAAATAGAATTATCTAAAGGTTTCTCCTCCCAGCATCTCAGAACAATTTTTTTTTATTCCCCATGATAAGTCAACATCTGAAATAGCTCAGATGTACTACAACTTTCATATACAAAACAGTTACCTTCTCATAAAAGTTTTCTTTCTTTGGAGAACAAATAGAAAATATAAATTTCCAAGCAAAAAGGAAAAAAAAATCTTCTATAGAACTAGAAATAGTTTTTAAGGTGTTTTGTGAAAACCATAAAACAAGTTAGAGACTGTTTACATCTAGTATAAGCTCTTATGAAGCATTTTACACAATAACATAAATACCATCTAATATGCAGTCACTCAGAAATACCATACCAAAATAACTCCTGGGTACTTATGCAAAGCAAAAGCAAAACAGGAGAAATATAATGAGCAACTCCAGAATATCTTGGTGTTATCTAAAAAACTTACTGTGTCTCTGGAAGATATTATATAAAATGTGTATAAAATGAATTATATAAAATTATATAAAATGTGTATAAAATGAATTCTTAATGCTAGCAGACACAGAGAAAAAAAACTACTTGGGAATATTGGCCCACACTTGGATGCAGATTGTGCATATTTTCCAAATCCTTATAGAAAAAAATTTAGTGTCTGGAGTTTGTCATGCAGCTCCCATATATTTGCAAGTGAATGAGGACAGTCACTACTTTCTGCCTTTATTGTGCACATAGCTTAGAGTACTGCATGCCTCTTCCAAATCCTGTACTTTTCATTAAAATCCTGCCTTAATCATGCTGGGTCTTATTCAATGCTTTGATAAAAATACTGGTAAAGGCAAATTTTTGCCAAAGCACTAAAGCAGGCAGGAAGGTTTTTTGAGATTCTCTGACTCTGTACATTCCTCAAAGAGCTGGCCCATGGGTCATTTCTAAAACCTCCCCAGATTGCAAGACTGGGTCTCAGGGGAGAGCCCCCATTTCAAAATACTCTGATGTAAAAGTAGTAATTTTTCCACAACCATTGCTCATCTTTAAGCCCATTCTCATTTCACAGACTTTTCAAGGCATTTCCAACTCAGTAATGCAAGTGCCACCAGCTTCCCATGGAATTGTTCTCCATGTCATGCCAGCACTTGTGGAAGTTTTCCATCAGCCACTGCAAGGCTGGCTTTAAAGTAGATTGACTTCTTTCTTGCCCTTGATACATTCAAGGTTTGCTTTGTTTTTTCCTTTGTTTTTCCATCTCCTCACAGATGATAATGAAATGCTTTGTAAGAGAGGTTAAATTTTGCAGCAGTTCTGCTGCTGTGTTTCTAATTATGAAAGTAGTTTTGTGCCTTGGATAGATGCTGGATAGAATGAAAGTGAAGTATTTTATATTTCCTGTAAGAAAGCCAGGCTCTGCCAGGGTGGCTCACAAGCTCCTTTTAGGTTGGTATTTATTGTTCACTTTCCAGTCAAACAGCACAGGCTCTTGTACAGACTCTAGTACACAGGAGGTTTGAAATATTACTCTTCAATACTACTGTGATCTATATCCTCACAAAAAAGGTGCAGATAAAGGCTTTGTTTAATATAAAATTCTTTTTAGAGCCACCTTCGTTTCTCTCTCACACATTCTCCATATGACAGCACAAATACTTTACATTTCACACAAACCACAAATGAGACTCTGTGTGAAAGTTGTGGCAGTCATGAAAAATTGAAGGCTCTAAATCCATACCACTGAACCTGAGACACTCCAGCAGACAGCCCGGTAACCCACAACAGACTAAAAGAGTAATTTCTGATTTTTAAATGCTGGAGAAATAAGAAAACCAGAATGGTAAATATTTTTACACTAGACATTTCAGGGCCCTGATAAGAATTATTTTCATAACTAAGCATGGGGGTTTGAGATAGCAGTATTAATATTTGTTTAAATTATTATAGCATGAGGTTGACAAGCAAAAAAGCAATGAGCACTATCACAAATCCTTAAAAAAAAAGAGTGATTAAGTGTACTTGCTTCTTCTTTTGGCAATAGAAAAATAAAACCTCTGTCATGCTCTGCAATGCAATTTTCTGATGCCAAAGCTGTCTCTCCAAAATCCTTTCAATATGCAAAAAGTTAACATCTCCTGCCTCCATTAAAATATAAATAAGTGTATAAGAATATTACAGCTCAGTGAGTGACTTTGGATCCCAAACATGCTCAGTACTTTACTGAGCATTATGGATTTGCCATTTCTGCAAGCAAAGAATTTGCTCAGCTGCTCACAGAATGCCACAGTACTAAACAGTGTCACTTCCACAATTAGAAATTAGATGAAAAACTACCCTTTCACATTTACTTTGCCCTATTTTGGCCTCTTTACAGATCCTTAATGTTATATGAGAGATAAGATCTAGCAGGTAGTGTCATCTTGGGAGAAAATAAGCTAAAATTTATATTAAAAAGATGCCTAAAGATAAGAAAAACTAGGGGGAAAAAAAACTAAAAGCAATGAAAACAAAACTAGATGTCCTTTCTGCATCATTCGGAAAGGCCTTGTTCTAAATAATATCCATGTACTCATCCAGGTAAGAAACTGGAACAAAAAATAGTGAGTGAAACCTAGACATTTTATGTAGTTTGGAGAAGGACATTTTTGTTATTTAGCATCAATTATGCAAAGAGATTTACTATCTGAATAAATGGTTTGATATGTTCAGCTATAATGGAGAAATTTATCTGCTGAAATTTTGCAGGCACAAGAGAAGAGCTGTGCTACAGAATATTCCAAAGGCACCCAGAGCACCCTCACCTCTAAGCAGAGTGGTGAGGCAGCAGCAGAGCTGCACCCCACCCCTCTGGAAGTGCCAGAGGTGTTTGTACTGGATACCTGCTGTAAAAGGCAGCAGGTGCATCTGAAATTCTGTGAAAGTCTGTGAGGCTGTGCAGGGGATTCAAACTCCTGAGCTGAGCAGCAAGGGGTGCCTAGAAATTCACAAGTACTTGTTAACACTTTAAGGATGTCCAGTCCTGCTGCCAACTGTTGTGTTGCTGGCCTTGAATTAAACATGGAGGCGGTTGATTGCTGGTGAACTATAATTAATAAATTAATAAACCACTTATTCTAAACCACAGAACTGAACAGTTTTTCCACATGATAATCATTAGGGAATAAATCATGAAGAGACAAGGAAGGCTCTTTTTTCTAGTACAAGAATACAAAGACATGAAATGATGCAAAGAAAAAGAGGAGTTACTTCTCCAAACAATGTCTAAAGAAATCTAAGAATTATTTTCCAAAATGTGTTAAACAGGTTAAAAACTGATAGAAAGAAATTTGTGTGACGAAAATGGAGGTTAAATGTAATATACATATATCTGCTGAACCACAAATTATTGAAAATGTTGAATATATTCATTATACTGAATGATTACAAGGGCAAAGTAACACCACATGTTCGTGTTACTCTAATATTCTAATTTTTTTTCCCAGGCCCTCACCAGTAGTCAATGGTAGAAAAAAGATGGGTAGATCTTTTGTCTGGGCAATTGCCTGTTGTTTTCTCTCTTTAATGCAGGAATTTTTTTCTCTATTAAAAACTAACTCAGGACTATTTCTGCCATGTTTCTTCAGTACTGCATATAAATCTCTTTGTATGCCATAATAAATACCAAGAATATACTGAATTTTCACAAAACCACAAGTAGCAAACTTTATAAACCAGAATGAGTCAAACTAAATAAAATTCCATTTCTTATGCTAGTGGAGTTCCAAAGTCCCCTCAAAGCCCAGAAATGCTGGCACAGAGCACAATTTATGTAATGAGTCTGTGGAAAACCCACAGAAGTGCTGGAGTAAAGCTCTGCTTTTCCCCTACCACAGGAATATTCCACAAAACCACATCAAATCAGTTCTCAAATCAATGATTTTTCATCCAGACAAAACAAAAAGGAGATTCCCATAAGTTGGCTTCCTTCACTCTCTTGGAAAGCTTTCTGCTATCAGCATATGTTAAGAGAGAAACAACAAATAGTCCTCATTTGCCTAAGAATTTACATCAAATGCTGCAACCAAACAGTAAATGAAGGGCCATTTGGCCATTTGTGGAATTGGAAATCACTTGCTCTTTTTTCTCTTTCCCTCTCTCTAGGAAATAGCTTTCACTAGAAATAAAAGGGTTGTTTCATTGTTCACAGCCCAGTTTTTTCCCAACAATGAATACTAGAACCACATAGAAGTAGATGCCATATCCAAGAAACCCAGTTTTAGGGCTATAAAAATAGTTTTCAATACTAGTCTAAGTTTAATTACAGTAGCATCCTAATCTTTCCTAATAAAGACAAAATAACACATCACAGCTCCACTTAGTTTCAAAGGGAAGTGTTTTCAGGAGTCCAGTGATAACACAGCACAGTGGGAAAATATCCAATGACTCCATTGTTAGAGACAGCTGATTTCTTGGGAAGGGCATTTAACTGATAAAATATTCTCTAACAGAATATGAGGATACTTACCCTGCTCCAAAGACACATGGTGATGCCAAGACAATGTGCTCCAGAAAATTCCAAAGTTTGAAACAAATTTTACAGGGACAAAATACAGTCTGAGGTAACTTTTTGGTGTAGTTAGGCACCACAGCACATGACTGTAGTGATCTTACCTTCAAATGCAGTATAGGAAGGGGTAAGTGAGGGAGGAATAGGATTTACTGGCAAACTACTGATCTACCACAGGCTTTTTAGAAAACAAATTCTGGAGACATTGTGTCAAAGATGGTTTAATGCCAGTATCTTACAAAACAAAATTAAAATGTTTCATAATCTCAACATACTTATTGATTCCATTCACAGTTTTATTGAATAACATTTACTAATTTTGATTCCTTTCTTCTTCTCTCCTCATTTTCAAGTAGGGTTTAAATAGCTATTTTTCTAGAGAATGTCAATACTGAGATCTGTTTACAAAAACTTCCCAGACCACCCATTGGCATAATATTCAAGTAACAATGCTGCATGATGAGTCCCTATCTCTTCATTTGCCAGTTCAGTCCCTAATGGTTGAAGGAGTGAAGCATAATCTTACAAAAACAATTTGCAAGATCTTTTTGCGTATTTTAAGGAAACTCTAAAAGTATTAACTTTGTCTTTTCCAAACTGAATTCAGACTTTCTTGCCACTTTCTTTACTATTCCATCCGGCTTCTTGGTTTACCACTTTTTGGAGATTACAGATAGGATTTTTTAGGAGGGAAAACCATGAATCTCCTCCAATGAGGAGAAGCTTTGGCTCTGATCCTGGAAACATATATGTATTTCACACAGCAACAACATATATTCCCCCTCCTGGAGTACCTCAGAGTTAGAGGACTAAGGTGATGTAGTCTTTTGTAGGCAGATACAGAATCTTTTTGTGTATTGCACAATATAAACAAATAAAAATGTTTTAGAGGTGTATATTTCAAATTCTTAGTCCTATCTAATCACCAAGTGTGATATTCAAAAATTATCCCTGAACTCTAATGTAATCTAGGCCAGATTCTGAGATCTCTGTGTGTCTTTTTGCACAGAATTGTGTGCTGACACCAAAATAAGAAGTCAGCCTTAAGGCCTTGAAATGTCCCAGGCCATCACTTACCCAGGCCTGCATTTCCATTTACCTCCCATCCACTGACCCACATCAATTTGGCAACTTGTCCTTTCTTTAAGTACTTGAACAGTTTACCAATGTATGAACAGAATAAAAGTAGGGGGAATAAATTATGCAGTGATATGAACATTTAAAAATAGGTACATTTGCTAATTTACTGAAACTCCTTTCATGTAAGGCACATTATCAAGTAAACTGTCCTGGAACTAAAATTGGTGTATTGCTGATTCAAAGGCAAAGATTTCACTGTTACAATGTATAATTAATTCGTCAGAATGACATTACACTTTAAGAGGCAAACACAGTTTACCTCCTCAGCAATTAATTTTTTTATATATCATACATGATTAACATTGTGAAAATGATTGCATCAGTAAAGTATGATTTCTCTCATAAGAGTATCCTAAATCTAAACATTTTTCTTCAGTCTTTTTCAAGAAATTGGCACTTATATGCATAATAGTATGCTTTGGTTCCATGAAAATTTTCTTTTAAGTAATAAAAATCAATGTATTTCCTGAATAGGCTTAAAATGCATCTCCAGTAGTCTATGCTACTTTAGTGTTAAATAATGAGGTAGCACATTGTTCCAAAATTGTTCTGAATTATGTAAACCATTTGCTACATGACGTTTGGGTTTCATGTTTTGTTTAGAGCTGTTTGGTAAAGCAGTATGTTCTGTCTTTTCTGTCTTCCTGGGTTTGCTTTTCTTTTCTGGAAGTTTGCTACTATAGTTTTTCCTTTTATCTTCTGGTTTTTCCTCTTCATCTTCTTCTTCCTCCTCACCCTCATCTTCTTCGTCCTGCTCTCCTACATCCCCTTCCTCCTCATCCCCTTCTTCTCCTTCTTCCTCTTCACCTTCTCCCCCCTCACCCTCTTCTCCTTCTTCTTCCTCCTTACTCTCTTCCCCTTTTTCTTCTTCCCCCTCTTCCTCTTCTTCTTCCTCCTCACCCGCTTCCCCTTTTTCTTCTTCCCCCACTTCCTCTTCTTCTTCCTCCTCACCCTCTTCCCCTTTTTCTTCTTCCCCCACTTCCTCTTCTTCCTCCTCACCCTCTTCCCCTTTTTCCTCT
>JBBMKD010000001.1:107307485-107344029 GCA_037834095.1 Argya squamiceps
TTCTCTTCCTTCTTCCTCTTCTCCCTCCTCTACCTCTTCTTCTTCCTCTACTGTTTCCTCATCTCCCTCTTCTTCCACTCCCTCTGCTTCCACTCCTTCTTCTTCCTCCTCATCTTCCTCTCCTTCTTCCACTCCCTGTTCTCCCTCATCTTCTCCAACAGTCTCTTCTTCCTCCCCTACTCCCTCATCTTCTTCCACTCCTTCTCCCTTGTCTTTATCTTCTCCTTCCTCTTCATTTTCCCCCTCCTCTTCTTCCTTTTCATCTTCTTCACCCTCTTCCCCTTCTGCTTCTGCCTCTGTTCCTTTCTCTTTCTTATCTTCTCTTTCCTCTTCCATTTCATCCTCCCCATCTTTTTCTTCTTCCACTTCATCCTCATCTACTTCCTTTATTTTCGTATTTGCGTCTTCCTCATCCTGCTCTTCTTCGGATACTTCTTCTTCCCTCCCTGCCAATGAGTCTCCAGAATCCTCCTCTTCACCCTGTTTGACTTTTACATTCTCCCTTTCTTCATTTTCTTCTTCATCTTCCTTTTCATCTTCTCCTTCCTCTTCTGCCTCTACCTCTTTTTCTTCCTCTCCCTCTCTATCTTCCCCTTCTTCTTCACTCTCATCTCTTACCTGTTCCTCTTTTTCTTTTTCAATGTTTTTCTCTTCCTCATACTTCTCCATATCCTCCTTTTCTCCCTCAGTCACCATTTCTTCTTCCTCCATCAACCTGCCTTGCTCATCTCCTTGATCTTTGCCATCTTGCTGATTGACCTCCTCACTCTCCCCTGCACCCTCATTCCCACTGTCTCTTTCAGCCTGGGATTCCTCTTTTTCATTTTCTTCCTCATTATCATTTTCCTCTTCATCTTTTTCTACTGAAATATCATCTCTAGCTTTTTTCACTTCACTCTCTTCTTCCTCCCCTAGTTTACCTTCACTGTCAATTATTTCATCCAGTTTTTCTTTTTCACTTTCACCCTTTTCACTGCCTTCACTCTCCTGCTCCTGATCAGATTCCTCCTCATTCTTAATTTCTAAAGGCCTGTCTGCATCAGGCTTTGCATCAGAGCTTGTTTCTTCCTCATTCAGGCTTTTTACTTCAGTCTGTTCTACATATTCTTTCTCATTGTTTGTAGCCTGCATCTCCTCAATCTCCCTGTCTTTTTCTAAGTCCAGATGTGTCACTGTTGTCCTTGACCTCTGGACAATTCTGTGTTCATAGCAGACCTCTTCCTTAAGTATATATTTTTGGAGACCATTAGTACTTTCCTCAGTTGAAGATGATGACGAAGTTACAGATATTTGTTTCAAAATTTGATGCTTTTTTTTAAGCTCCTTCTGTTCTGCACTACTTTCTTCTCCTGTGACATTTATTCTTTCACACTTGTCAGATTTTTCAACACCATCCTTTATTTTGTTTTGACTTTCTGTTGTTTTTTGACTCCCTTGCTTTTTAACAGGACTGTATTCTTGTACAGTTAATGAATCAGTCTGGGGCTGATCCCTGGGAGCAGAAGGAAGTACCTCTATTTTAAGGGATTGCTTTGATTTAGCAGCTTTTGGCTTTTTATTGGAAGAATTTATTGTTTCAGTCAGAATTTGATTTTCAGTGGGAAGGTTATATGCTGCAGCCTCTCTGAAAAATTCAGGATTTTTCACACACTCTTTTTCCCTTTTCACTAATATATTTTTGTCCTCAGTAATTTCTGGAGCACCACTTTTCAAAGTAGCATCACTTTGTGCATGCTCAGATTTACCCTTCTTTATACTTTTTCTGGCCACAGGCTTCCCTACAAAGGCACTCTTTTCTAAATCTTGTCCAGGTGACTCTGAAAGTGAGGACTGCTTTTGTGAAGAGCCAGACTCTAATGCTGAGCCCTCCTTTGTGAAATCAGAATCCTTGTTTTTCAGCCCACCCTTACCATCTCTTTTCAGTTTCACATTTTTATTGTTCTTCTATTCCACATGAGAAGCAGAAAATTAAAAAGAAAGAAAAAAAGCATTAAAGACAAATGACAGCGAAAGAAAAACGTTACAAAAGCATCTGAACAAGAAAAGCAACAATTTGTGAGGGGATTAAAAGACAGCATAAAAGGTAGAATATTTCACATGAAATGAATTTGCAAGTGCATATATTAAAAGAATGTAACATCCTGTTAATGATCAGTGTAGTGTTACACCTTTCTCACTATCCAAGGAAATGCAGTAAGAACTGCCAGTAACACATCCCAGAAACCAGAGCAGAGGCAGTGCATGAGGCTGTGCAAGCAGAAGGAAATTAACACAGTTCTCTTACACCTTCCTCTTTTGGAAATCTTCTGATACCTTCACTGGTATGCCCTTTCTAAGAAGTTTGAAAATCTGTTGTCTTTCTGCTTTAAATTTTATACTTAATTAACAAATTATTAATAAGAGCTTAAAAAATCTAAAATAAAGTTTTAATGAAATATAACAAAATGCTGAAAAGCTGAAACCACTTTAGGAGTGAAATAGGAAGGAATTACAAAATACTTTAATTTCATAATTAATATTGGTATTATTGCTCCTTTAAATATACTTTATGTTGAATATCTGTAAATAAAATCTTTATTTACACTGTGTCTCAAAATATTTTCTTAGCCATAAACCAGTAGAAATGTATGTTATCACCTAAAGTTACAAGGTGTATATGATAGTATCTTGTTTCTTAAACTGGTGAAATATTATAGAGTTGTCTCAGACAGCACTGGATATGTGGAGTTCTAGGTGCCTGCCCAAATTCTCTCTGCCTTCATGCAGCTTCTTAGAATTTTAGGTCATGGATATTCAGAAAATTAGCAAGAGGAGTTCTGTAAAATTTGCCTTTTTAAAAACCCAAAGCAAAATAATGAAGTACTAGGACAATACAAGAATTACACGTTTTTAAAACATCAGTATCAATATACACATATGTAATTAGTTACAGTACCTTCTGCTTTTGGAGTGGTGATAATTTTAAGGACCAGTCATCAGGATTCAACTTCATTGCATGTGTCTGCAAAACATAAGATCTCCATTTAAAAATTAAATATATTTAATATGGAAAGCAGCATCAAAGCCCAATTCTACTAAACACAGCTATTTTATGAACATTTTAATATTATTACACAGTCAGGGTGAGACAAACCTCTATGATCATTCAGCTCATCTATTTCACTTCCATTCCCTCATTTGCTGCTTATACAGAGAGTGGTGAACAAATGTCAACACCCAACACTCCCTGACCTTTCTTAGAGCCCACAGGCACATTTGAGATCCACCTTCCACTCACTGTGAGGTTACAAACAAAACTTTACTCCCTTATCATCACAACCTTCAACTCAGCATCCAGTTTGGTATCATGGCCTTGAAAGAACATCTTCAAAAAATGTTACACAGCAGAAATTTTCCTTGGAATATAATACCTTTATCTCTTCCACATAAAGCAAGGAACCAAGAGGCAACATAGAATACTACTAGATGGGAATATGTAACGAAATTTTGCTCATCTCTTGCCATATATTCCAAATTGTCTGCTGCTGATTGTTAACTGCTCATGGTTTGACCACTACATTCTTCTTCAACACAGTGAGCATGGGCAGTTCTGGTTTCAGGCTCCCAATAATTTGCACATCAATGTGACATTAAAGGTTTTTCTTACTCTTGTCACATGTGTCAGTAAGAGGTATGTTGCCACAGTCTAGAAAAATTGATACAAACTATGCTGTACTAAACTGTAACAGATTGTTTTCATTCAGATCTGAGAAGAGCAACCATTTACTTTGTATTTTTTGACAAGTTTGCCTGATGGGCTTTTTTTGCAAATTTATGTTTAAAATTTTTTAATGTTTTAAAATTAATTCATGATAGATATAAACGGAAAGGGAGAAGGAAATCTATCACATCAAATGTGCAACAGGTAAATAATGCTTCAGTAAATTAACGAAGGCCATGCTGTGCATTGGCTCTGATCACACTTTTTTCTTGTAAATCAAAATAAAGTTTTATAACATTAAATAAATGGCATGCACAAACAGCCTGTTAAATTACTAAGTACTTTTAAATGCAAACAAATAATAATTCCTGTAAGATGCTCAATCCCTCCAGCATAACTGTGGCTGCGTTAAGGCCAGGACATGCTTCTTTCTGCCAAGAGAATAAAATGTTTTGGAAAGTTGTACAAGTGATAAGGTGAACACATTTTTTAAATAAAAGAAATATGTAGGAACAAGCTGAGGGATCACCAAATAATCAAAATATCTGGATTTTGGCCTTCCCTTTAATATAATCCATCTGTATTAAAAAACCTCTTCTCAAAACAGGAAAAATGCTCTTCTGCATCATTTCCTGCAACTCTCTGTTGGAAGTCATCAAGAAAAGCAAGGTCAGACATAGAGAGCCCCATGTGGCCTCCAGCACCCTTCTCCTTTTCTTTCTGGTTTCCAGAGCTAAAGTGTGGGGAGGCACAGCACTGCTTGGACTTCTTCAATCTCATATCACAATATTACTTGGAAAATTAAAACATATTTTAGCATTGGGTAATAATGATATAAAATGCATGCTCATTTAACAGTGTCTCAGTACTTTTTGGTGCCACATATGATGTTCTGGGTAACCAGGAATTCTGTATTAGAACCTGAAACACAATGTAGCTACTTTGTCACCTCCTGCAAAAAATTGTTGAATTACAGATCCATTATTGGAATATATTACCATATTTAGGATGTCAGTTGTATCCCCAAGGTTTCTGCCAATATTTTCATTATCTGAATCTTGTTCTGAAGAAACTTCACCAGGTTTATCTTTTTGAAGATTATTTTCTACAAGGTAAAATAGGGGGAAATGAACAAATCTCATAGGAACAAGCACTGTATAGCAAACAGAATGCCCTAACCTTAAAAAATAGAGATTATTTCTATTTTACCAGCATAGAACTGAAGTCCTCAAAATCTTCATTCCCCTAGCCCAAGACACAGCAGAAACATTCCATCTCCTTTCATCACTAACAGAGGTAGCTCAGCAATCTGGTCTCAGTTTACTGTAGGTCTCTGATCAATTCTGCAGTCTTTCAAAGCCTAAATACTACCTGAGACAAAGATTCCTTTCTATAATCTCTTGAATAATAGTGCAACAATTAGACCAAATTAGCTGCAGTCATGATATCTCCATTGCACAATATCTATGTAATGGATGGAGAGACAGAGAGTTTAATGCAGCATTATAAAAATGTCCCTGCATCATCAAGCTCATCAGTCTATGATCATTTTGTACAGCATGAGGTTTTAGACCTAAGAAGACTCTAAAGGAAATTCAAATTTCACTGCATTGGTTTCCAGGAATCAGAAATGCTAATGGTCATGCTGGCACATTTAAAAATAATCATCTTCCTCCTATGGATTTGTTATTTTCAAATTAGATTTGTCTGTCCAGTAAATCTGAGCTAACTATTACACAGAAGCTCTGCATTCTTCACCCTTCAGGATTGTTCTTCTCAGGAAATCACACATGCCCATGGACCCAGGTAAGTCCAGAACTGATCTAGAGAATCTGTCAAAATCCAGTCCTGTATTATGATTATCCAGACTTTTCCATTAGCTAGAATATTATAAATAGCTATTATATTAGATAATAAAGATTGAAGAGTACTTTTGCATTTCCAAGTGAAGAAGAAAGGTCCTGTAAGAATTAGTAGACCTCTTTTCTTATCCAAGTTCCTTGTAGACTTACCTATATCTTTAAGACTGTTCCCAGCTTTTCTGCTCTGTAATTCCTTTTTTTTTATTGTGAAAACAAAGTAAGTAGTTAATGTTCTTACAGTATTTTTGTGAAATCTTATTTCTAAAGGCTTAGGGAACCACAGGTACAATTTATAAGTTGTTTTTCTTTCACTCAAGCCTCCCCTAAATCTTCAAACTTGTTTTGCAAACACAAGCAGTGTGAGGCAACTTTTGTCCGCATTTCTCAGCTTTCATGACTGAATGCTGCCAGACCCTCCTGAGATGAGACTGAACCAGAACCTTTTCTCAGGTTCAAACAGAACATTTGTGAATGATGAGAGATGATCAGAAAACAGCAGCAAGATGTGGGGACACTTCACCTTTTTCATGGTCTCCATCCCTCACAGATTCAGATTTAGGATGACCTGCTGCAGAAAACCAGAATGGGCTGGTGTTGCTTGTCACAGGCAATGAGGATCTTAAGAAGTTTTCCCCCATTGGAGGCAGAGTTCGTGCCATCCGAACAAACTGCTCTGGGGACCTCTCCTTTAGAAGATTGAAAAACAATAGATTGAGAAAAAGGGTAGAAGAACAAAATATGAGCAATCTCTCATACTTATCAGTGGTATTTGCTTTTAGCTGGTGATACAGTGTTGCAACTTAATAAGCAGAAACAAATATATTTAAAATTTTAATTATTTATAGTCCTATTAAGTGGGCAGGTACATAGTGGGATTTTTAAGATCATCTCTATGCAATGATTTCAAGCAATCCTAAAATATGAACAAAGGGGAAAAAGAACATTTTTTTATTATTGAAAATGAAAAACTAATCTCTCAAATAACATCAAGGTATTTAATCCACAACAACAATACATTTTTACAGAATAAATTCAGGTTTTGGTAGAGTTAGTTCTCAGACAGGTAAGTGAAATGATCCAATTCATTGTGCTGTTTAAGGAAATCACATGGCATGTGGAGATAAAAGAGCAGAAAGTAATATTTTAAGTAGCTACATCTAATATTCTCCTTTGACATTTTATAAACTATGAAATTGTTTAATATATTCAAGAACATAAAGGGAACAGCAAAAGAGTCACGTTCTTACTATTTTTAAAAAATATACTTCTAAAATAGTTTAACAAACACAAAGGAACAGGTCCTACATTTTAGAGCAAAAAAATTACAAACTGAATTTGAATCTCTTTCACAGAAATAAATAAGCAAAATCTGACAATACCTTTTTTTTTTTGTCCAGCATCAATATATTTTTCATATTATACATTAAAATTAAACAACTTAAGAAGATATATTTAACTGCTTGGTATATGCTGTGAGTTTTGCTTTAAAAGGGATTTTGTTTCCTGAAAGAAGTGTGACAACTCTAAATATCTGTGAACTTACCCTCTCTCGACGTCGTATTCGTGCTGCTGATAATTGCAAAGTGTTTGCTAGTACGAAGTCCCCACTCATTTTAGGGAGAGTAGCAGTCAAACGAGGCTCATATAAATCTTCCAAGATTACCTCAGATCCTTTAGGTCTTGGAGCAGCAAAAACCAGCATGTGACAACCCCCACAAGCAACCTGCAGCTCAAAAAAAGGTCTGATTACTTCACTTGCAAGCAGCAAGGATGCACTTCTGTTACAATCATCTCTAGAGGCTTAGATGATTAGAAGAAATGTAGTAAGACATCTCAAATGGCTTCAAATTTAGTTCCTAATTACACCAGCAAGATCAAAGAAATTAATTATGTTTATTAATGACTAGTGATTTGTATTCACTTCTAGTTAGTGAAATACAATATATTTGTATCGAACAGAAAAAAAGACAGGTCTAACAAAATTTTGATATAGAAGATAGCAAAGCAATTTCCACTGATTTTCAAGAGATTTTAGCTAACTATTTTGATACAAGTCAAATGAGAGCAATACTGACAGTTTCAGTGACTCAAACCTAAATGCTTTATCACAAAATCAGCAAAATGTAAAACAAATTCAACACCCTCCAGTAGACAGAATATTATTACATAAAGATTGGAGATTTCACTTTTTAAGTTTTAAAACACTCACTACTTCCAATAAAACTTCCTTTATCTGTAATTCCAGTAAACAAACAGAAGTGATCAATAGATTTTTTTCCCAAATTTTGTTCAATCCTGAGTCATGTTTGCATTTGTGATGCTGACAATTCTGTGATACTTATTTCTTTCACACCTCAAGAAGCAGATGTAAAAACTTCCCTTGCACAATTCTCAAAAGAAAAAACTACTCCTGGTTTCTCGTCCAGTTTGGATTAAAAAAACCTAATACCCCAAATACTAAGATTTAAAGGTATCCTACAGTACAAAAATTACGAAAATTGAGAAGATGACTCTCTGGTGTTCACAGAAAAGATATAAATTTCCCAATACTTCCAGCCATCCAAGAGCAATAAATAATACCATTTATAGGCTACTACAGCTCTAAAGACCAAAACACCATGGTACAAGAATACTGAATAAAACCCTAAAGAGCAATCTCTATGTGTAACCCAAGTCAAAGACACTATAAACTAAATGAACACTGCTAAGGACATATAATTTCCTCTTTCCTTCAGTTTGTGTTGTGCACTATTTAAATGTTATAGAATGAAACTATTTCAGTTCTCATTAATAATGTGTTTCATATAAAGATAAATATCTTGGTGTCTGCAAAGAGTGAAGAAATGTTTTACCAAAAGGACTGTGAACTTCAAGAAATTGTAACACAGAGTGGGATCAAAGAGATTTGTAAAACTCTCTTCTCCAAATCCTAACTTGCCATGTCGTCCATCTCCAAAAGTAAACATGAGGCCATTCTCTGCATGTGGAAATAAAAAGGATGTTAAAACGAAGACTCAATACAAAACCAGGACAGAACCGTTAAAAGCAAAGTAACAAGCTGTGAAAGTAAGAAATATTTTCCTTCCAAAAGCAAAACCTGAACAATTATTTTTAGATCTTCAAATATAAGTATTATTTAAAAAATATGCATATATTCAGACTGACTGATATGTTGGTCTAGACAATTTGTAAAAGAAAACTCCCCAACAAAACTGTAAGATTTAAACTGTACAGAAAAACAAAGGCTGCTAAACAAGAATATTTGTTAGCAAGGGATGATTAGGAGGTTATAATACCCCAGGAGATAGAGTTGTGCATGGCATGGCTGAGTCAGAAATTCCTATCAAATTCACCTTTCTCACTTGCTCATTTCACCTTTAGAACCAGTAATGGACTTGTCTGCTACTGCTCATTGTACAAGGAAAGCTTTTACAGCCAGAAGTGGTTCCAGAATTTTGCACTCCCATACCTGCTATCACAGCAGAGTGATTTTCCCCACATGCAATATTACATATTTTATGCTTCTTCAAGTGTTTCACAGGCTTTGGTACTGAACTTTCAAACACAAGAGTTCCATGTCCCAGCTGCCCATATTGTCCAAGTCCAAAAGTATAAACATCTGTCTCTGAAATTATACAGGCAAAGTTAACAACAAATATGCTGATATGTATATTGATTTATGTATTTATTTACACAATAACCTAAGTTCTATTTGCTAAATGGAAGGCCACTGGCATAAACATCATAAGAAAATGTTTAATCAATTCAAAAATGTGCCAACTAATCAGTTACATTTATCAATTATTAATATACAACAAAATAAAAAATACTCAGGAATTGAAGTACGAAAATATACACAGAAAAGAATTTTAAATGGTTCAATGTACAATATATTTTCTAACATAAATGCAAAATAATTCACTGATCATATGTACACAAAGCAAAATCAAACAAATGTGTGGGAATTTACATACTGCAATCAATTCAAGACCACAATGTTTATACATATATATGCATTTTCACAATAGCCTCATCCTAATTTCTCGTTAGCTCCATGAACATTGTATGATCTTAAATTTAATAGACAAGACCTCATAATCTGTATGTAAGAAGAGACTGGAACAGTAACAGAATAGGTTTCAGTATTCTGTTCAGCTACCAAATCAGCCCTGCAATAAATACAGAGAACACTATAATCGTGTTATCTTGTGACAGAATAATCATTTCCACATTTATATTTCATCTGTTTAATGGACTGTCTGTGCCAGGAAAAAGAATAAGAGCTTCTCCAAAGCAATAAAGACTCTTGCTGTGTCCATCCCTGGCACTCCACCACAGCAGGGGAAGATTGTGAAGCTTGGAAATCTTGATGAGGTCATGCTTGAACAGAGAAGTTTTTTGGGAAAAAAGGAGAAGTTTTCCTAGAATTTTGTTTCCTGCCCCTTTTTCTTTTGCATGTAGGCAACAAAGTAAAAGTGAGAGAAATTCTAATTAAAGCACTTCAAAAATTATTATGAAAAAATGGGGAAGACTATGAATTAACAAAAAATATTCCATATTAAGTAAGAAGAACTTTCCAATTTCAAAGGAACTGTGATGAAATAGTAACACTACATATGGAAATGTTCCTTCTAGGAAAGTGTTTCCTTTTCTGTTTCTTATAAATTGTTCCATACTAAGATGTCATGAATTGACACCATCAAAAAAGAAAAAAAGTCCAGTGGTCTCACATAATTTTTAAACTCTAGATGAAAAATATTGAGTAAATATTTTTTTTTACTAAATGTAATAGTAAAGCTCCCTCTGCTGGAAATTTTAGTGCAAGAAAGTAAAACCTTCTCGGGAGCTTTATGAATAAAAAGAGTTGTAAGAATTTACCTGTAATATTTAGGCTTCCTGTATAAGAATCAAGAAACTACACCTGAAAGACAGGAGCTGTCTCTAAGCAAACCAAAGTCTCATCTTTATTTTGGTAAACTGCTTTCTCAGGATGGCTGATTCCAAAAAATCTGTTTAGAAGTACTGTATTTGTTTTAACAATTCTTTGGAAACTGGCAGATAATTTAACTACATGGCTTTATCTGATTAACATAATTACTTTCCGTGAACTACAAGGTTTTTTTCTTTAATCCCAGCATGAAACATGCAACATCTTTTGCATTTGTGTTGAGAAAGAGATGTTCTCAAATGTTAACTTTAAAAGTGCAGGGAATTTTTTCATTCCTGTGTTTCTACTGAAAATGAGGAAAAAGGCCAATCCCAAGCCAGGTTAGAGTGCCTTCATATGATGAATAATTTTCTCTGCTGCCCTTATAAACCAGGGGCACCTAAATGTTGATCCTCCTAAATTTGCTTCCTAGTGAATTACCAGGGTAGAGGAAGAAAAAAAACCTTGCACCTTTCTTAAATGATTCACCACTCCAGTGCAGAAGCGAGGTCAAATCTCACTAATAACTCCCTTTATTAGAAATTAGTTATTTCCTCCAATCTGTCTTTATAAGTGCATGAAAGAGAAGTGCATGAGAAAGCAACCTCACACACCTATTGATAAAATGACAGGGGTGAATTTCATCACTCTGAACACAGCAGCAGCCCATGAGAGGGCTCTTGAAGGATGAAGAGAAATAGTTTCAGAGCTTGCACAGGAAGACAATGGCTTTGCTGTTCCAAGTGACCTCCAGCACCTGCGTGCTGGAAGAGCCTCTTCTTCACTTCCCATTTCCCTTTTTGGAAGAACAGAGCTATCTCACTCTAACTGTGTTATCTTCCATCTTTGCAGGCATCTTTTGTAATCTCCATGACCACTTGCACTATCAATAAAATAGCCCTAGGCAAAAAGCTACATAGCTTTCATATTATTTTTTAAAACATGCCATTTTCTGACAGAACTGTGTGAGCTCAAAGGATGTTTTCCAGAATCATGTATTCCCTGCTATGTATCTGAGGCTACAGATGAAGTTAAGAAGTCAACAGAACTAAAAAGGAAGCAGACAGGTAAGTTTATATCATAGAAACATGGAATGGTTTGGGTTGGAAGAGACCTTAAAGATAATCTGGTTCCAACCTCTCGTTACGGGCAGGGACACTTTTCACTATCCCAGGTTGTTCAGAGCCCCATCCTGGGCTTGAACACAGCTTCTCTGGGCAGCCTGTGCCAGGGCTTCACCACCCTCACAGTAAAGAATTCCTTCCTAATACCCAATCTAAACCTACTCTCTGTCAGTTTGAAGCCATTCCCCCTTGTCCTGTCACTCCAGGCTCTTGTAAATAGTCTCTTTCCATTATTTCTTGTAGGCTCCCTTCAGGTACTGGAAGACTGCCATTAGATCAGCCCAGAACCTTCTCTTTTGCAGGCAGAACAACCCCAATTCTCTCAGCCTTTCCTCATAGGGGAGGTGCTGCACCCCTCTAATCATCTTGGTGGCCTGTCTGCATAAATTCATTTCCCTTGAACATTATTATTATTATTACTACTACTACTACTATCACTACTATTATTATGACTATTATGCCAATGAACTATTCACTCTCACAAGAGCTTTATTTTTAAACAGCTTATGCTGAAAAATGTTACTGTAAAAAATCAACTGTCAACACAATGTTCAGTATTCAGAGTTAGTAACAGGATTTGGGGATTTCAGTATAAATAGTATACAGATTTAAGAATGGTTTGAAAATCTAATAATCCTATATGGTCTGAATTGTGAGTTCTGCCAGGAAAAGGTAGAGCTTTTACATCCTTTTTGTCCTCTTTCAAAAGGGTGCCTTAGCTTTCTTTTCTTTTTAAAAGACCTCGAGATAGAAGATGAAAAATCCAACATTTTACATACTAATGCACTAATGTTCTTATGTCAAACATTCTATTCTCAAAGGTCTGCTTCACTTTTTCCTTTGAAGAGTTATCTTTGCTTTCCTTCCTTTCAGAGCATGAAAGGAAGCAATATATCCTTCTATAGAAAAAATTATTCCCAGAGGATCTGTCCTCATCTGAAAAAACCTGCAAGATATTAAGGCCACTCCAAATAATCTGTTTCTTCTTCTCCAATTTCTAGATTCACATTTATTATTTTTCTAGCTTTTAAAACACCTTATTGAAAAAAGCACACAAATTGGGATTGCTGCTCTCCTGTATTTCATTTGAAAGTGATGATGCCAACAGCTTCCATTTGCAGCAGGAAGGATCTGCAAGCATTGGGAGTAGTCGGTACATTATTTTCAGTCTCTGAGAGGAAGAATCTGGGATGAGGACAGGATCTGCTTGGACTGGCTGACTGACTGCCATGGAATTATTAGCTTTGTGCTATCGAGATTTTGCACCATACAATTTTTAAATGCAATTCTGTTTATTGTCTAGAACAACTGCAAATATTAAAGGCAGAGGTAACAATAAAGCTTGTAAAAAAGATGGTTTCCAATACCATACTCAACATTTCTATAACCAATCTTTAAGAAATTGTGTTTTTTCTAAATTATTGCTCTCAGCAATTTAATTCTTGTTCTCTGGGAAAAATTACTTAGTTTCTCATTTTGGAATTTCAGAGCAAAAAATCCCAAAAAATTGTTTTACTTTCTACCTTTTACTCGGATACTTTTTGTAGCAATTCCAAACAGTACCTTGATTTAATAACACATATAACCCATTTTATAACCCATATAAGAGTGGTTCTTACTGTACAAAATTGCCAATAGAATAGATAACAGTCATAAAAAAAGAAATCAAATGAAGTGCTTTGGAATTGACTAATTACACATGAGAGTCAGGAAGAAACTTGCCTTGTACTCTGTAAGATAACTGAATTATACATTCTTTTAATTTGATAAACCTTAAGTAGAAATGATTCAAGAAATGAGCCAAGCTGTGCACCAGTTTTTCCATATGACATTTTCTCTTGTGTTTTTGCTATGTTAAATGAGATAGACGAAGCAGGGGAATATTCAATAGTCAACTGAGTCACACACTCAGTTCTTGTTTCCTGAGATAAAATGTCACATCCTTAAAAACTGAGAAGACCTTGAAAAGATGAAAACCACACCAGTATATATTGTGTTAGTAAGGACAAGCAGCACCCATTTTCATGGAGGATGACACATGAAATTCAGAATTTCTTCAAAATTGTATTACTTTCTTAATTTATGAAAATGAGCTTAAAATAGGAAATGTGAATGTTTCTGCCTCTCTTTAAAGACATCTCATCAGACTTCTCAGTTTCTGGTCACACCACTTCACCTCAAGATGCAGTTTAGGACCAGTTTCAAGTGAAGTTTCTGGTGCAAAGCCAATAATGTATGTATTACATTAATTCACAGTCATTTGAAATTTTTAGTATCCATATCTAACTCTTCTCACAAC
This sequence comes from Argya squamiceps, assembly GCA_037834095.1. Taxonomy (NCBI): domain Eukaryota; kingdom Metazoa; phylum Chordata; class Aves; order Passeriformes; family Leiothrichidae; genus Argya; species Argya squamiceps. The sequence continues at coordinate 107,321,398 of JBBMKD010000001.1, forward strand.
TTTTTCCTCAAATTTTGCTTTGAGTCAAAATTTTCTCTATGTTAACACTTCTAAGTATCTTTCATTTGAGACAGTATTGGCACTATCCTCTACTGTTTCACTCAAAGTGTCTTAGAAGTTCACATCTGTCACTTATTTAATAACAGCTAAATCACATTTAAAAAAATCTATCTGATTTTTCACTCTTATCACAGTTCTTAATCTTTAAGAAATATATTTTTGGAGGGATATAGCTTTCCTCTTTTTGTGACTCAACTGGGTCATCTGGCACTCAACACTTTGATCATCAGCCACCAGCTCAGCCAGCACTAAATTCCTTATTTACCTTCTACAAAGAATTTATTTCCAAAAGCAAGTAAATCTTACATACATACACACATGCTTATTACAGTATTTTCTTTACTGCATTTTTTCTATGGCATTTATATTTCCCTCTTTGTTCTAGCTCTTGTACAGATTTCACTATAATGATGATGGCATCCAGGTCTGTATCTTTCTTCTAAATCTCTGTAACAGTCATTGGTTATAATGATTTTTTATCACATGAAATGCCATCAAGTCAAAATATCTATTGGTTGAATTCAGGTTTATGGTTAAAAAAAAATCAATAATGATAATAAAATTATTTCTACAAAACTTCTATTTCTTTCTACAAAAATTCTTCTACAAAACTTTATAACTCATAAAATAATGCTATGATTTATGCATTTGTTGGTTCCAAATTCATGGTAGTTTTTTCACTAATACTGATTATCTGATTTCACATAAAGAAAATTATTTTGTGACACAGAATACTGCCAGGGTAAGACTGTACGTTGGTGGAAGAAGGGAGACAAAGGCAGTGAAATGTAGCCAAATGTTCACATTATTTCCTGGATAGGCTACTGCTCTTTCCTCTTCATAGTTTTCCCAATGGAATTCTACCCAGAATCTTGCAGCTTGACTCACTACTCATAATCCTTCCCAGCATTTCACTTCCACCTTTACTCTTTCCAATGGCTTGCAGTACAACACCACAACATATTACTCATAATGTCCCTCAGTTAGATTTTTAGTTTATATTTTAGAAAGTTTGGCTGCATAACCTTGAAGGTACATCACAAGATTGTCAAGAGACAACTACAGAGAACCTTCAGAATACAGATTTAAGGAGTGATATCTATACATCTAACTTGGTTTTACAGTTTTCTCATTTTGGCAGGAAAAAATGTACAGGCCGTACAGTTTTACACATATTATATTCATTACAAGATAAAGCTGATATTTTTTGAACTACATTCAGGCAAAATCAAACTTACCTTTCCTGCTTCTACACCACTCTAGGTCAGGATAGAATTCGTGGAAAGAAAAGGTTGGCACTGTTTTGCACATATGCCCTGGAAAAGCTACGTCACCACTGGCAGGCAACTATTTAACAGTTCAGTAACACACAGCACTTTCCAAGTACTATACATGTGAACTAATATGTAACAGTTGTATTTGCTGATTTTCATAACCTGTACAATATGTCAAATGTGTATGTCTGTACTAGTTTCATATTTATGCTTAAGACTGCACCCAAAGGCAAAAGCAAATTCTGTATCACAATAAGAGATATTTAATCCATTCAGGCATGAAGTAGATAGTGAAGCTACTTGAAAAGTGACTTCCTACAAACCTTCCTAAATATTCAAGAGCATTTAAATTTACCATAGAATGGAAAGTTTCTTCTAGAATTTTTCTCTCACTGCAATAACAATTTCAAGCTCCTTAGAGGAAAGAAACATCAATTATCTGTGTTGCACGAGGTGGTGCTGGCTTATTGCAATTTCAGTAAGAAAGGCACTCAGCCTATGTAAAGTTCTCTTAAAATGCTATTTATTTGAGCTAAGACCATAAAGAAAAAGAAGATAGGATCAATAACCTTCTGTCCCTTCAGAGGCTGGGAATCCTGAGCTGTGTGGAACTGAAAAGGACCCCAGCACACTGTGCAGATCCTATCCATGGAAGGTTACCTCAGTTTGAGCTCAGGATTTTCTTACATCCAAAACAACTCTGTACATCATTAATACTGATAAATTCAGCATTTTATACTGAATAAAAAGGATTCACTTGCTGGGAACTTGCTGAAGTTTCAGATAAAAGCAAGGACAGGCCAGTGGTGCCAACCAGGAGCTGCCTGGAAGCCCCTTTGTTAAAATCACCTGGCCAAGTTCGTCCTGTAGCCAAGGGACATGGGCAGTGCAGCACAGGCCTGCCTTAGCTGGGTCATATATGGATTTCTACCTCCTCTGTGTACAATGGTCTTCCAGTCAGGATCAGCATCCAGCATTTCAGTGGGATGTAAATTCTTTAGAATTAATGGAGTTTAAACTACAGGGCTGTAAGAAAAGCCAGTTGAATTGCATACCTGTCAGCACCACAGTGTGTTCTCCACCACAAGCAACCTTAGTAACCTTTTCCATAATTCCCAGTACAGGCTGTGGGACTCTATTGTTCTTCAGCTGCTCAGGGAATAATCCCAGTTTCCCATTCACAGGTTCTCCAAAAGTATAGAGCTCACCATCTCCTGTGAAAATACAGAACAGAGCATGGTTTGCAGCACACACTCAGGAGCAAGGATGGGTTGTCAAGACTGCTGCAGACACAAATTATAAAGACAGAAGAGTGTATGGACATTACAGGAGAGCTGAATATATTTGTATAATACCCAAACAGCTGTGAAAAGCACTCTGCTTTGATGGGACACAAAGGTGCTAGATTTTAATCCCCTCCAAATTCAGAATCACAATATTTAGCCTGCAAGGAATGTAGCCACCGGAAAAACAAAACCATATACATCCTGCTTCTGAGAGGTGGCAGTTCTCTCTGTAATCAGTATTTAAGTCGACTGAATTTGTAAGAATTTAACTGAAACAGAAAATAATTTTGCATCGAATTTTGATGGAAAATCAACCTGCTCAAGCAGGGTCATCCATAAGCACATGGCACAGGATTGTGTCCAGATAGGTCTGGAATATCTCCAGTGAGGGAGACTCCACACCCTCTCTGGGCAGTCTGTCTGTGTGCTTGGTCACTGCACAGAAAAGAAATTCTTCCTCATGTTCAGGTGGAGCTTCCTGGCCATCAGTTCCTGCCCGTTCCTCCTGTCCCATTGCTGGCACCAGGGAGCAGAGCCTGGTCCATGCCCTGAGCCCTCCCTGCAGACACTGACACACAGGGGTGAGGGCCCTTCTCAGCCTCATCGTCTCAAGGCTTTCTTACATTCTTCTACACCTATTTCCTAACAGTTTATTGCAGTCATTTCAATCTGTCTGTGCTTCTTATGAACCAGCAAATTACCTCAGCTGCAAAAAAAGTGCATTTCATTTAATTTATGGACTGTGTTTAGGCTTCTCTGTTCAGTTTGATTTCCTGTTTTAATTCTGATTCTGTTCTTATATCTATGTGCAGAAATACTCTGAACAGGCTGATACTTTGCTGTTTTTTGCATCAGCATCAATTTTCTCTTCTAAAACAGTAGCCCAATTAAAAAGATAAAAATCAACTGCAGTGTGAGTTTTTCTGTAACCAAAACATTCTGCTGACAAAAAGAGGTTTTAATAAGCATTCTAAGTGGAAAGAAAGAAAGAAAAAAAAAAAACAACAACATAAAGGATCCTGTATTTTTTGGAAGGTGACTATTTTTTCAATTCTCTTAGATCAGCCATATATTACTAAAAACAAGTTTAAAAAACCCCAAAAGCACTTGGGAGATAACTACTTATGCAGTTCTCTTTGAAGAGACCAGCAGTTCTTTTTAAACACTATTGCACTGAAAAAATTAATCCAATCTCTATCTAATTAAGAGGATTAAAGATTCAAATGGCCAAGCCTCCCAAACTAATCAAGTTTATTACATTTTTCCCACTTAATAATCCAGCTAACAAAGATAAAACCATTTGCCAAAGCAATTTTTGAATACATTACACATCCCTTTTAGGCAAATAGTGGTCTAAAAATTATGAAAAATAGCAATCAAGCATAACCAGAACCCAGTCAAACCCAGATAAGTTTTGAGTGCAGGATGTGTGCAGTTCATCTGTATGCTGAGGACATGATGTACTGTGTGCAGTACACCTGAATTTTAAGGACACTCTGTTCACAACAAAACCTGATTATTTAATTTTCTCCTCTCATATGAGTCACACTGTCACATGTTGAGCTTTCTCTAATGTGGCACATTTTCTGTATCACTAAACTTAAAATCACAGGAGCATATCAAGAAAATGGACAAGTGAATAGAAAGTGTCCCTCAAAGGAAAATGTGTGTTTGAGAGTAGAATAGAGACCTGGCTGGTGGAAATGAGGGAAAAAATGAGTGGACAAAAGAATTGGATAAGTCTGAGATTTCTTGAAAAAATGAAGAAGAAAAAGAAAATAAATATTTATTAAGACCAAATTGTTTAAAATTGTCTCAAACACTGAAATTCAGAGCATGGAAGTGTTTGTGGGATGAATGATTCTTAAATCAGTCCTCAAAAATAATGACAAAATACATTAAAAAAGAGAATTCAAGGAATTCTAAAGCTCTCTATAAAAGGACATTTTCTCAATAAGAATGTGTCTTGACCTGGATTACAGTTACAACTCAAGCCGGGGAAACACTAGAAGGGATCTAACATATTCAATTCCTTTCTGTCTCCACGAATCTGACTCTGCTGTAGAACCCAGAGCAGTGGTGAGATACATCAGCTTCTCCTGCTCTCCATCTCCTGCAGTGGACAAATGAGCTGTACATGCTTGCTGAGCCTAATGCTTCCTGAAAAATTGTCCCCTCCTGAGTGTGTGGTTAAAGGAAAGTCAAGTAAAGATCTGTACAAGTGCTCAAAATTGTTGCTGCACCCTCCCAGGAGTTTATTTCCCTGCTGATCTGCTTGAGACATAACCCTAATAACTGGGACACAATGTCCAAAGCCTGCAAAAAGGGAGGAAAGCAAACACACTGGGAAAAAATCCTAAAGAGAACTGGAAGTTACAGACTAAGAACTTCTTTTCAGTGGAACTCTTGGATGAATGCAAAGGAGAGGGAAAGGGAGCAATCATCTATCAAACATGTACTGAATAATCAGACTAGTTCCTAATTTGCATATGGAATGGAGTTAGCCATTGCCCGTGCATGTGCCTAGTCTACATTTCAAAAGTGGGTTTTTTATTAAAATATTCAGGATTTGTTTTTCTATTCTACAACCACTTTGGCATCAGTGGACTCCACGTGTACATGGCAGAATGCAGGTGACACATGTTCAGCAGTTAAACTTTTGTCTGCAAAGAAAGCCTTCTAGAAAGCAGAAGGAAGAAGGGTGACATCATCTTTTTGGAACTATAAGAGGCATAGCTCTTGGCTTTAGAGCAGTTAAAAATCTTAAAGATAAAAGCCTACTAAAAAAATCTTCTAAAATCCAGCAATGCCCAAGAAATAAGAACTTCAGTTTTAAATGAAAAAAAAAAAAGGCTGGAATCTATACTTCACTTTTTTTATTCAATACTCTCTTATTAATGAACATCCTGCCCTGGAGAGGGCACTCCGTGTCCACACTATGTTTTCTAGTTGCCTCATGAGCCACCTTTTGGTTTTAACCCAGATATGCCTGTGTTTCCAACACGTTTTTCAGCCAGTGCACACCTTATGTCAAACATAAACATATTAAGAAAGGGAACCATATGGTGCCATGCTCATCAGCTCAGTCTGCCAGCAGTCAGGTTTTACCAAGTCTTAAATCCTGCAAGTATGTTACACTATTAAAGATAGGGAATTGTTTGATGCCTAAAAATCAAAATGTGATAATTCTATAGTATTCTAATAACTGATAAGCAACACATCCTGTGACTATGGTCTATTCAGAATAAATGTATAAAGCTAATTTTTAAACCCTGTGTTTAAAAAGGTTTAAAAACTGACAAGAGTGCAACAGAAAATTGATTCTGCAAAAGTACTTGGAGGTTCAGTACTAAATTCTTACAGTAGCTGAAGTATCAGTCAAATAAAACTGTTGCCATGGGGCCACAGGAAAGTAATAAAAAAATTTATGCTTTCACCACAAAGAAGGCCATGTGTGTGTCAGTAGCTTCAGTGACATAGACTGACCCCAATTCATGCAAGACTTGCAGATATTAAGGTTGAAAATTAAGATTTTCCATCTTATACTCAGGCCTGTTTAAGTACAAACAGGTTCAGCAACTCTTCATTTTCACAAGTGATAACCAGTTCATTCTTCCTATAAATATTTTAAGAAGATCCATTTTTCTTAACCAGGTGCAAGCCTAAGTCTTTTTTTCTTATCCCCTTCCATTAAAAGTTTCCACTTCCTTAAGGCACTTGGCACACACTGTTCTCTCTTAGATGTTTGTCCTCAACCCTTCTACTAATGAGAATTTTGTGACATCCTACTGCCCTCCTGGACCTTCAGCTCTTGGTTTGAAGGCAGAAATACACACATTACCACTACATCCTTGAAGCAAGTATCTTTTTCCCCCCCATTTATTCTGAGTCCAGGAACCTGTATTTTTCCTAACAGGTGCTGAGGTCCTGATCAGTCCCAGGCACTTAATTCATTAATATGGTAAAGCATTTGCAATAAAAGTTGCACAGTACCAGCATAACACCTAATTAATATTTGTCCACTGTAGCAAGCTCTCGTTCTGTTAACAGCATGTTCTCACAGAGCAATATAGATATTGCATGTGGAAAAGTAACATTTATCAAGTAATCTGGGAAAGGTATCTGATGGAATAGCTCCTGGGTACCCATTAAAAGCTTTACAATCAAAACTATCGATCCTCTGAAATCTTTAATTACTCTAAGGGGAGCAAACAGTAAAGTTTAATAATGTAAATCTATATGGCTGAGAGGAATTCATAGCTGCTCATACATAATGCCATCAATAGTGACTGATAATTCATCCATACTGGCATTATTAAAAGATGAGTGGAATCTTCCCTTTGGAAACCAACGGAGAGTTGGGAAGAGAGAGGTGGAAAGCAATAGGGAGGTGGTTTGGTTTGGAGATCAGACAACAGCTCACTGCAGCATTGCTTCTCCTCATATCATGTGCTGCCAGTTTAACTGACTTCAAAACTTAAATTTTAAGACCAAACAACAAACTTGGACAGCAATCTTTTAGTTCTAACAAGATTACTTTATTCTCATAACATAGCAACTCAGTTCAATATTGATGTTTCTAGAGAAGGTGAAGTTTATTATTTGGTCGTCAAAAAAAATAACCTCAAAAAAAGTTGGATTTTGGAAACCATCATCTTAATATATGTGATAACCTTTATGAAAACAAACTGTGATGAAATCAAGTTTCAAAGAACTATGTGAAAACTACTGTCTTGTCTCCACTAACCTGTACTCCCATTCTCTTACCTGTAATCAAGGCAGAATGATAATATCCACAGGATACAAAGGAAACAGGTTTTCCAATATCCACTTTACAGGGGACACTGACAGAGGCTTCACTGGCCAGGCCAATCTGACCTTCTGAGTTGTCACCCCACACAAAGAGCTGCCCATCCTCTACAATGAAGACATGGATTGTTAAGAGATTTAAAACAAAAACTAATAAAAAATTAATCATTTATTGAAGAGTATTTCAGAAACTCTGTATAGGATATTACTAAATGTCATGATCTCAAGGATATAAACTGATAATTTAGCATAATGTAACAAAGGAGTTGGAAATAAGAGGGTTTTCTTTAAGCTTTTCAAAAGTGACCCAGAAGACTTACACATCAACTAACATTAGGCCACAAATACCAACAGAAAAAATACTATGGAAAAAACATTCCTTCAGAAAGAGGAAGACTGGGTGAGACCAATTCAGTTGCCAGAGGTCAGTATGAAAATATTACAGTGAATTTAAGGCATCTTCTCATTTTTAGGTTCAAGTCACCCCTTTCTCATTCTTCCAAACTTATTTTCTGTTCTGACTTTGGTAGTTATCCCACTTATTCATGCCTTATCTTTCAGTTCTCCTCACAGCTGGTTATATTGACCAGCTTCATTTTGCTTCCCTTAAACTACAACTGTAGATGTTCCAGGCTTATTAAGACCAGCTTCTATTGAAACAAAGACCAATGGCAACAGTAAAAAAAGCCACAAAAAAACCATAAAAAAGGCAGTGAACAACATGGAAAGTCTCTGGATTCTTCCAGAAGAGATAAGATCTTCTCTATGTGTATTTCTTATTGGTGAGAAATAAGCTGTGAATAAAAAAGTACCACCTACAGTGCTGCTGAGGTGGTGTTGGGAGCTAAAATAATTCAAAATTATCCTAAAAAATCTGCAAATCTCAGGAGAATGCCAGCAATTGGCATAAAAAAACTAAAAACCAAACGAGCAGGCTAGCATCTCTTCAAGTTCTGAAATTACAGCCTCAATAACTTATCCTAAACAGGTACAGAAAAACTGCTTTACAGCAAGACTTGAAAATTGCATTATAGGGTAATAAAGGACCACCCATCCAGTGACTGGGAGTATTGTAACTGTGTGGATTGCAGCATGTTGTGACACATAATTGGTATAATTCTGCCACCTGAGAAATAGGAGAGGCTCAGCCTCTCCCAGAATTAGTAAGAAATGACATTTACAAGCTGTGCAGCCTGTACCAACGGACCACAACAGGTGCAGTAACAAGTGAAATTAGAGATGCTTAGTTGTCACAGGATTCATGTTGTGTAGCTGCTTTCCCTGGAAATAAACTGAAGATTTTTTTTCCATTTTGAGGGTATTAATATTGTTCCTCCTCTGTAAGTATTTCTACTAAACTTTCACAAAAACTCTAAGAAGTCAATGAGACACACACCCCATACCAGACCGATAAAATAGGCAATTGGCTGCCAAAAAATGATTGTGGCTACCAAGGAAAGAAGACAGTGAGGATACAAAATGCACCCACACATGCAGACAGAATGCTGGATTAAAAGTTTTCTAGGAACCAGACCGGACACACATAAATAGATTTTATTTGCAGTTGTTCTCACCAGTTACTGCTGCTGAGGTGTATGATCCAGCTGATAGTTGCTTGATCTTGTGCTGGTTGGTAAAAAAACTAATTAAATGAAACGTGGTCCTTTCCTCTGTGTCACCTAACCCCAACTGGCCTTCACTGTTACCTCCAGCAGCATAGACATTTCCTTTTTCTGCACACAGAAAAGCACAAGTAATACACAGAAAGAAGAAACCAAAGCAAGTAATTTAATTTTCAATGGAAAAAACATCACAAAAACGTTAGGGTCTATTGCCCTGAAACACTTTCCAGCTGAAATTAGCAGTTTCTGTTGTAGCTAGCAAAGTTTTCCTGCACACACTTGGAGCAGAACTTCCTAAAAGCCTTACATGTATTTAGACTGCACTTCCCACTATTCTGGAGACTGATGTAAAAATAAATGTGATTGGAACTTCTGCAAGAGCTGTGAGAAAATGACTACCAGTAGCCCTGGCAGCCAGGAGCAGCTCCTTCCATAAATAATGTATATTTCGAGATGAAACAGGAGGAAAAGGGTGCATGATGCCACTCACAAGAAAAAGTGAAGCTGGATTAGTATGTAAATTAAAGAAATTAATAACTTGATAGTTTTGAGTACTGTGAATGAGATATATTTTTACTTAGTTTTTTATTAGAAATATTTTACTTATTTTAATATTTAAATAACTTCTGATTTAATTAGAGGTTTTTTTAGAGTCTTGGATTTAATGCTGATGACAGATATCTTCAACTTTAGAGAACTTTAAGATTTATATTTTTAATTTTAGTATGTTTCACATCTAAAATCCTCATCTATGAAGAAACAGATACAGCCTATTATTAACACAAACCCAGACAGAAATGTGATAAATAAACTGAGGTATAATTTATAAATGGCCACAAATTATCTACCCAGTGTGTACACCAAAGGTGACTAATATTTACCCGGTGCAGTCTTGGATACTGGATTGTTATTAATATATTCTATTTTATTCTAACAATCTTATTTACAGTGTTCAGGGTCTCCACATATATAAACCTCCCAATAATCAAACAACCCTCTTTACAACATTACTGAAAGCTAAAGGATTTCAACCACAAACATGGCTATTCCATTACATAAACCATAGAAGCATGACAAGAATCTTCATAAATTCTTTGTATACTGTGTCACTACAAATTTATTTTTAAGCTTAAATTTACAGTTTATTTATTTATAGCTTAATAAAGCAAGTTGTCATGGAAATAGCAGATTATGTTGTATAACCAAAAATGCAACAAAATTCGAAGACTTGAAAACATTTAGTTCTACTATATTTATTCAAATATATAACTTCATACTAATAAAGATTATTTATCAAAGGTAAATATGAGTACAGATGTATATAAAAATAACAATATATATTTACAAGGCTTAAAGGAAATGTTCATAATTGTTAACCTTACCTCAAATGCCAGCAAGAAAATTTTCCATATGTCTATTACTAGGATAACATTAGTTCATAAATGCATTGGCTCAGAATAAATCTAGTAATTCTAAAAAAATCCAAATTCTAAAAACTGGATGTCAAGTTTTAGCAGTCTTATTTTCATCTATTTTTCCTTCCTCAACACTTCTGTAGTTCCTAATGTAATTTTGCATGAATGCAAAGGAAGAAATGTATCTTGAATGTGTATGAAATAGAGGTTACATACCTGTGTAAACTAAAGTGTGGTTTCTTCCACAAACAGCAAGTTTTGGTTTTTCTGGTTTTAAAGCTATGAATTAAAACCAAAGAGAAAGAAAGTTACAAACAAGCTGATAGCTGGTTCAACACCAAAATGTTCTGTGCTCTAGAGGGAGCTCTGATTTCTTCTTTTCACATTTTTACCAACAGAATTATTACAAGATTCACTGACCATTTGAGTCGTTGCACATGACTTATCAAATCAGTATTCCCCCAAGATAAGAAAATAGGTCAGACCTTAAAACCTTAAAACACTCAAGTTAACTTGATGATGGCTACTTCATCCCAATGCCACAATCCCTGGAATTTACCATTTACAGGATATGCCTCAAAGAATATATTAAGTTGCAGGGAAAAATTAGTAATTTAAGGTGTCTTCTTTAGTTCCCTCTTAAGACTTTTCCCACTATGGTAAATTTTTTAAAACCACACTATTCCTTTGTCTCACCATCCCTACCACCCTTCATATTGTGCTCACAGCCCTTTGCTGCTCTGTTCTGATCTCTTCCTGAGCATTCAATGGCCAAGGGCAGCCCTACCTGGACTAATGCCTACATGTTTTGCATGTGCATTCTTGCTGAGTTACCACCAATGAGTGCCATGGCAGCACTTCTCTGCAGTCTGGTCACTGGACAGACTGGGAATGTATGTGAGGGGAGTCAGGAGTTATTTTGGTGGAAAAGAGAAAAATACAGAGGTTACTCTTCTCCTATGACAAGTGCATTCCATTTCAGAAATAGGGAGGAAAAATATCTCCTTGACTTTTCCATCCTTGCTCCAGTTACTCTTCATTGTCAATAAATTATCTTCTCTCAGTCCATGTACCCTGTACAATGCTCTAAACCAGGATTATTTTTACATAATAAATCTTTTATTGCTTTTCCACTGCACCAGTCCATAACAAAGCCAACAACAATCATCCCTTCCATAAACCCTTTTTCAGCCCTTCCAGATCAACTTTCCTCAGCTCTTTAACATCCAGGTCCCTTCTACCAAGTCACCAAACAAATCTATCAACTCAAGCATGAACTGGTCTGTCACACAGACACAAACATAATTTGTCCAAATTCAGGTTACTGCCTCTTCTATCCAACACCTACCAGTACCATCAGGCTGGAACCACATCTCCAATGGTGGCTTCTTCCTACAATCTTTATATCTCAACACTCTTCAACTTCAGAGATGATCTTAATCTGCTCTTCAGAAGCCTGTGCTCCCTAAACTTCCTCCCACTTAGGCTAACCAATTGTATTTTGTGAGGCATGCTATATTTACAATGATTTTTCATAACAAATTTCATTAATCTCTAGCCAAGTCTCAGAAAATATTTTCTCAGAAAACATGCAGACATAAACATTTGGCTCCAAGGAGAAACTGAAAAGTGTCCTTGCAACCCCATTCCCAAAGCCAAGTGATGACCAAAGGCCAGTGAGAAAGGCTCCAGGAGTTCCTTCTGCTGTCTACTGCCAAGAGAAAAAAGACACCCCCCTTGTGACTTTTTTCAATGGATGCCAGGTCTGATTTGAATTGTTGTCATCTTCTCTTCATCTTTTATTCTCCATTGCAATTTGACAGCAAACCCAAAACTCAAAACCAAATCTATTTACCCAAGGCAAGAATCAATCTCTCCCATGGCTGACAGAAGATGTGTACCTGAGAGCAGCTGCACTCTCAGTCTGAAGAGAGATGGAGGCAGGAGCAAATAAAGGAGAGTAGAATAAACTAAATCAGGAAGAACAGAGTTTGAACAAGCAGGATAATTTGTTTTTAACAATAAGATAACAGATCGATCTGCTGGCAGAAGGAGTGAAGATAAACATTTAATAGTGAAAAGAAATGTGTTAATGGGATAGATCTGACTTGACATAAGTAAAGGGATGGGGAAAAGTATTGACTTAGCTTTGTTTGACAAGATAAAAACAGCCAGGAAAGATCAAGAAGATCACAGTGCAATGAAAACATATTTTCCAACACGTAGGAATTTATTTTACTGACTCATAAAAATGTATTAACATTTAAGCCCCTTTGGGCATTTCTGATACTTGTTAAAACTGTAGCAGTACTTGTGAAAAGTTTCAGACAGTTTTTTTTTTTCGTTCACAAAGTTGCCAAGAAAGAAGTGACACAGAGGTTGCACAATGCTATTGGAACTCCGGTTTCTAACACATAGACAATGCAGAGACCAAGCATCTGATTGTTGTCTGCAGTAAAAAATGAAGATGTGGTTTGTCAGAACAGGCAAACACTACATAAAGTCAGAGCCCTCAAAAGTGACAGGATCTGAATTAATCCTCAGATGCAAAAGGACTCATCATCTGAAGTAATGGAAAAGCAATAAGGGATCCCTTTGAGCTGCCTTCATTATCTTGTGCAGTAATGTGCACACGTGATGAATAAAGAATTAGTTATTTTGGAATTACAGCCTATGAAGTACCTTTTTGCAAGGGTCCCCTTTCAAAAAGAAAAAAAGAAAAAAAAAAAGAAAAAAAAAGAAAAAAGAAAAAAGAAAGAAAAATAAAAAAATAAAAGACAAAAAGAAAAGAAAAAAATAAAGAAAAGGAAAAAGAAAAAAAGGGGAAAAAAGGAAAAAAAAGAAAAAGAAGAAACATCACACAAACCTTTAACACACGTTGGTTTGCTGACAGTGCTCTTTGATCCCAGTCCTAACTGGCCCCAGTCGTTACTGCCGAACATGTAGAGCTTCCCCTTCCCTGAAAAAAAATCACAGACAGAATCCATACAAGTGTTTGAGTATCTCATTCAAGACAAGATGGTCATTCATTCACAATGAACTTATTACTTCTTTTTTAATGTCAGGTTTAAGTTTAGGCAATTCAATACACAAGTCTAAACAATAATTAATATCCTTGTGATTTTACAGTTCAAAAATAGGAATTGTATTGTTTAAGTAAAAAAACTCCAGCCAGGAGAAGAAACATCCTTATCTTTAATTACAGCACAGAAGAAGTGCTCTTCAGAAAACAAGATGTTGTACTCTTGGGCAGCCCTGCAGTTCAGAAACCCCAGTATCTATAAGTCCCCTTATAAAAAATAACAGCACATCTAACTGAGCACCCACACCTTTTACCCCAAAGACACACATGAATAATGCAGCTATTTGATAAATACAAGTAAACATTTGAAATATTTGGCTTATTTGCTGTTTAGGGTGGGAGATTTCTTTTACTGCTAAATGTCTTCTCTTAAAATGCTTTACAAATATGCATTTCTATCAAACATAGTTTCTGATAAATTTTCACAAACTGTATTAATTTTTTATTCTGCATATAAAGACAGAGTGCATAAATCCACCATGCATCCAGAGAGTTTTGAAAATCTAAATTCAAACATTAGGTTACAAATGTTCAACAGGGACAATGCTAGAACCACCTTTCAGAAATCCCTATGATGTGTCATTGGACTTGCATGTTTGACCATTGCAAACAATGAAGTGTCATAATTCTGAACAACAAGTGCTTTTTCTGAGGATGGTATATGAACAGATGAGAATTTTGTCATCTGGGATGAAAATTAGCCAGAACTGACTACTGACAATACCTTAAAATGAACTCATTTAATTTCATTTGTTTAAAATAATCACACCTTGTAAAGCTGTAAAGTTCCCACTGGAAAATAAAACCCTTGTTCCAACAGAAATCTTTGCAAAACAATAGAAACTGATTTATCAAAAAACCCATAAAAAACCAACATCCTCTCTTCAAAACCACACTCTTTTACAACTAAAAGGACTTCGTTTACTTCTGAAGGTCTCAGCTTTGTGCATTAGACTCCATCATAACGTTGTCATCCTAAACAGAAATTTGGTCATAGAGCTTGTCATCCTCATCCTCTACAATTACCACAACCACAGTCCATAACAGCAACTCCATATAATGATGCCAAAATAATATGGCTGTTCCCAGTGAAGGTTCTGATTGTGATTTACAGAGACTGAAATACGACATTGCAATGTTATAAATATTACAAAAAAACCCTATTCTAATAAAAATATCCATTCATTTTCTTAAATATAACCACATTGTTAAAAAGAAAAAAAATTACACCAAAGCTTAACTATAACTGGTATCTAAAATCCTGATCAAACTGTTAGATTTTACATTCTTGGCACATGGGACTATGTGTCAATATTACGTCTTTCCAAGAAAGCTGGAAGGGACGACAGAGGTCAAGTTCATGCTCACAGTGTTCTACTAACAGCATTTATATCTCCATCCTAATTTTGATAATGCAATCATGTCAAACACATGCAGAGCTGTCCCTGACAGCAAACACACCTTAACAGAAAGGATTTTTATCAGCAAATGACATCTATCCCATATTGGTTTGGCTTCCTTGTATCCTTGCTTTACACTTTCCAACTGCTTTCCTAAGACAGCAGTACTTCTGTGGGAGTAAGATGCCAAACTGCCCTAATTCAATTTAAGCACATTCTCTTTTATCAATGCAAAATTCAAACAAGGTCATGCTTTTCATCCTATAATCTGCTGGGTTTTATATCAGTCTTTAAATTCTCAGGCATTGCTTTGTAAGTCAAGGAGCTTAATAGATGAGAGGAATTTTTTTCACATTCTTTTGCAACTGAGTGACAGGCATTTAAAATTTCAGGTTTCCTAGGAGTATAACAGAAAATAAAAAATCAGGGAAGCAGTTAATTTAGAAAGAGAATGAGAATTAACAGGCACTACTGAGGAACCTAAACAAATGCCTGTAATGAAGCAGTGTTTCTTGTCCATACAGCAAATCAAGTTTCAGAAGAGACAAGATTCAGTCTAAGTTAGCCAAGGAATCCAATATAATTTTACATGCAAAAGACACAATTTTCATAACTGCATACTGAGATATCCCAGCCATCACACAGATGCACTGAGTCCAACAGCAAATAGGCAAGGATCAAATTTCAAAATTTCATAAACTGGCATTGCTCTTGGGGTTTTGTTTCCACTTTGGTGCTGTCACCCAGACTGTGGCCACCTGCCAGGTGCAATGGCTGGCACAAGACAGGTCCTGCAGAGTAAGACTGTGACTGGGCAGGAGGGAGACAACAGGATATAATGGAAACACCTGCTCAGACTGTTTTGGTGATGGAAACACACTTCCAACAGGAGTTTCCACCTTTATCCTGATGCAAAACTTGAGTATTTCTCCCAAGTATGTGTTCATTGGCAGGTACACCAGCAGGTGTTTCACCCACAGCAATTCAGGGCTACCAGGGAAGCCACAAGACACTTCCATGTGTAGCACCAAAAGTTTTGTGGGACACTTGAGTAAGAGATTATCTCCCACCTCATTTCTCATGAATAGCTGCTATCACAACTGTGATTCCTGGTATCCCCATCAGTCATGTGCACTTCTGCTTCATGAAGTGCTTTTAAAGGCATTCCTTGGGCAGCTGGGAAACACCAGCTGAATCCCATCTGCTTTGTCATAGCAGGCAGCCAAGTACTCTAATCACCTATGTTTAAGGGTACGTTTTACATATTCCTCCCTTTTCTTTTTAAATTATGTGAGTCTGGGAGAGAAAAAAATGGGGAGGCAATGTACAGACCTTGAATATTTACTACAAGATCATTCTGAGAAACTGTATCTGAATAAAACATAAAAGGTAGTATTTTGTAGAGTAGCAAATGCCAAGGCACCAATGGTTTTTTTTTAATTATTTTTATTTGACCTGTTTAGTGAATAAATTTTGTTAACAGTTGATTTAAAACTCATATAGAAGTCAAACAGATCCCAGGGAAATAGGAGTGGCATGAGTTTTGTTAGACAAGTCATGATATTGTGAGAAAATTTATTGAGCAACAAGAACAGTCATGCTTAGGACATTTGGGGCATCACACAAGCAAAACCAGCACAGTACATTGCTTGCTCATATAAATCAACACAAATGTGCACTAATCTTTTTCATCTTCCCCTTGCAGTTCATGCAAAAGATACTGTGCCATATTCTGATGACCTACTGGAAAGCAGAAAGAGTAGTGGTGACAAAATATTGGTGACAAAACACCTGGAGAGATTCCAAGTCTCTTTGTTGAATGTTTAATGCCTTACAAAACTGAAATTATGAGTATACTATTTTCTTGTGGTTCCATATGCACCTCTTTTGACTCCCACTTTTACAATTGATACTTCTTTCCTTCCTTCTGCCTTCTTGCGTTGGGGGCCTCAATTCTCTCCAGAGCACTGAGCTCAGAAAAGGTGTCTTCATTCATCAGCAGTTTCCCCCTTGTGAACAGGATCAGTTTCTTTGACTAAATGGGGTTAAGCTGCCTAGGATACTCTAATCAAGGCAAATAAACAATAAGAGAGCTGTTAACTTTAAGAGTTTTGTAGGAAAGAAAACTTAATAAACAGGCACTGGAAAGAGATTCTTAAAAGTATGCATATTCATACTTCTTCAACCAGCTCCCATGAGGATGAATTAATTGCTTTCCAAAGCCTGCAGTTATAGAAGATGCAGGAAGTGGACTGTCAGTATTCTTGGGCCAACAAATACAGAAATGAGGCAAGAACAATTATGCAACATGTTACAAGTGATGCTGGAATATATATTGCTCATAACTATATTAAAGACCTAAAGAAGACCACTGCTTAAAAAAATTCCTGCTTGGACATTTTAGTCAAGGTTGTGCCAATGGTAGACAGCAAAAAAATAAAGAAACACAAATTTCAATCCCAAACTTCCTTCCTGGAGAAGAAAACATTTCTTTAACTAGCTCAGCAAGGCAACTCAAAGTCACCAAGTAACTATCACTGGTCCCTTCAAGTCGAACATGCAGCCACAGTGTGTAAATAAAATTCTGGACTCTTAATTCCTGACCTAGAAAGGCAAAGGATGGAGTGTTTTATATTTAGTTTGCACTTGTCTTTATAAAAATCATATGGGAATATTGATGCTGGATTAGATGAAAGAAGTATTTGAAAGGTGCTGAATATGTTGTTTAAATGCTAAATTTCAGTTCTTGTACATTTTCTTCCTTAGTATTCAGTCAGGATTTGGTGCTAGATGCAGCCATCTCTCCTGCCCAAATCCAGCATTAAGGAATGATTTGTATCAGTTTGGGTCATTGTTTTATTTAGGATTGTTGAGCCATGGTAAATGTGAAGATGATATATTCCTAAATTTTAAACTACCTCATATTCCCACTCTCCCATACAAATACAGCTCCCACTCCCTCTTTCAAGGTGTGGGGAAAAAAATGGACAGGGGAAATTTTGTGACCCGTAAGTAAAGACTGAAAGTAGAATGAAGCATGCATTAACACACACCTGCTTGAGGTATTCTCCTTCCTCAGTGATGTTTGTCTTTTATCTCTTCCAGGTCAGGTTCAGCTGAAGAAGCTCCTGGTTTCCCACAAGGTCTGTACCCTTCTCAGTAAACTCATTATCAGCATGCACTGCTGGAGCATTTATTCCAGGTGTTACTGCAGCTCAGGGTCATTCCCAAGGACTTAATTCCACTGTATCATCCAACTCCATCTAACTGCAGAAATGTGAGGTGCACATGGGCATGCACTGGTGTGTAGAATAAATGAGGGAGAGGAGCTTTTTCTTTCCCTTCTTCACTTTTTTTGTGTGACTCTTGCAGTTTCTCTGCCTTTGCTTATTGTTGATCCACATTTTACACTCACTTTTGGCTGTACTTTACAATGACCCAGAAAACCTTTTGCTACCAAAGAAGTGTTTTTCTCATGCTTCTACATTTCCTTGGCTGCAAAAGCTTTGAGGAAATAAAGATCTGATCATCTAGAAGCCTCCCTGGTGATGTACCTGCCCACTACAACAGCTGAGGCAAGCTACAGAAACACTTCTGAAACAAGCTGCATATACTAAAATAATGGAGAGAAGGGGAAATTGCACAGAAATGGTGCTGCATGAAGATCTCTGCAAGATGACTTCTTCAAAAGCTTTGTCTAAGTGGTCACTATTACAGTGATGTGGGAATTAGGGGATTGTTGCTGATTGGGGTTAACAGTGCTGGCCCAGGCACTTGCTGGGAGGCAATTTAAATTGACTGGTTTAAACACAGAGTTGTACCTGTGTTATTTCAAGCTGGGTGTGGGCATATAAAAATATATGTAAAAAGAAAATGCAAAAGGAAAAGGCCACAGTGCCCCAGGTTACATCTGGATTAATTTAATGCAACAGGTAATTTAATATTATTGGTTCAATCCAAGAAGAAGTGTCAAGCTTTGTTCAAAATAAACTATTAATGTATAATTCATCCTCTGTGAAGTTGGGCTTGAAAAATTCATCGTGTAATTTCACCTCAGGGTGTTCTGCAGCCCATGAAATCTATAGTCTTTTTTATCTTGGCTGGAATAGTTCTTTCTAAAAATTCAGCATCTTCAATGTTGCTTGTGAACATTGCAAGAAACCCTCAGGAAATCATTTAATAAGCAATGACCAATTGGATATTGATGAGCAATAACTACATTCCAATTTAAAAAGTCATGAAAATACACATAAATTTTTTTCAACAACCAAGTCTTATTATCTGTCAGCAGTTGATGTCAATACAATTGTCACACATGCTTATCCACAGAAGAGCAGTCCCTTCCATGTAAAATAAAATTAACAAATTCTTTAATGAGTATTGTTTCCATCATTTCAAAGAAAAGAAAAAAAAAACATTAATAATGCTCCTTCTATTACACTGGAGTTTCTTTGAACACTTTTCCCAGTTATTTCTGATTTTTGTAGGATTTCCTGAAATCCTTTATTGAGTTGCTCTTTCAAGGGTTATTTTCATCTGACAGTAATTCCAAGCTTCATTTGAGAGACACAATTGTATTTGTTGTTTCAAGGAGATTTCTAGTGAACTTATGGTGTTCAGCAGTTACTGTTACTTCCATGATACAATATATATAACATACCAAACATTGTCAGATTCACGAGAAACATTCAGC
The DNA here is from genome assembly GCA_037834095.1 of Argya squamiceps. Taxonomy (NCBI): domain Eukaryota; kingdom Metazoa; phylum Chordata; class Aves; order Passeriformes; family Leiothrichidae; genus Argya; species Argya squamiceps. The sequence continues at coordinate 107,341,039 of JBBMKD010000001.1, forward strand.
CTGAATTAAGTTACACTTGGTTTAAATCCTGTCATACACTCAATTATTACAAACTTCCTCCAGTTCTTGTCTTGTGAAAACCTTGAGTGACCTCACAGTAACTCCAAAGGCATCCAACAGTTCCCACAAAGCTCCTCCCTCCTCTCCCCAACCTCCATTAATGTATTACCTCAGGATGCAAGTAAGATTCCTGACTTTAGAGGTCTCCAAATATATCACCTTTTATCATATGGGACAGTTTCACTACAAGAAGGACATTGAGGGGCTGGAATGTGTCCACAGAAGGGTCTGGAGCACAAGTCCTGTCAGGGAAGCTGTGGGAGAAAAGGGGGCTCAGAGAAGACCTTATCACCCACCCTACAACTTCCTGAAAGGAGGCTGTAGCCAGGTAGGGGTTGGCCCCTTCTCCCAGGTAACAAGCAAGAGGATGAGAGGAAATGGCCTCAAGCTGTGCCAGGGAAGGTTTAGACCAGAGACTGGGAAAAATTTCTGCATGGAACAGGATGCCCAGGGAAGTGGCTGAGTCACCATCCCTGGAGGTATTTAAAAGATGTATAGATGTGGCACTTGGGGACATGGTTTGGTGGTGACCAAACCTTGGCAGTGCTGGGTTAATGGTTGGACTTGATAATCTTAAAGGTCTCTTCCAACCTAAACAATTCCAATTCTATATCCTCCATTTCCAATACTGACCTGTAATAATAGCTGTATGTTCATCTCCACATGATATAAGCACAGGCTTGTCATTTTTGAACCAGAACTTGCTGGGAATATCTTCTGCAAATTTGCTTTTCCCAAAGGTGAAAACAGCACCTGATTCTGAAACACAAAAGGATAATGTCAATTTCAGTGATAGCAAATTTTGCCTCACATATTTTGAAATAGACACGTTCTGTCAATTCAGTGGCACATTTTATTTTCCTATCTTTCTCTTCTTTCTTCTCTCAGCCTTCAAAACATGGGCTGGCAAAACCCTCATTTGACCTGAACAGGAGGAAGAACTCTCCTGTGTGAGTGGCAGAGCACTGGAACAGGCTGCCCAGAGCAGCTGTGGAGTCTCCATCTCTGGAGATATTCAAATCCTGCCTGGACACAACAATCCTGTGCAACCTCCTGTGGGTGAACCTGCTTTAGCAAGGGGGTTAAATTTGATGGTCTCCAGAGGTTTTTTCCAAGCCCAACCATCCTGTGATTCAGTGATAAGACCATGATCTAAAAAATCCAAACAAAACCACCCCAAAATAAAGTCCGAGTAGCTTTTCAGGCTTTGTAGTCTGCCTGGTTTTCTCAATTCTTCACACTTGCAAACGTGTTAGCAACATTGTTTCAAAACAGAACTTTAACTATTTGTTCAACTTTTGGTTAGACATGTGGTTTGACAGAAAAGACTAATTCTACAGAAAAATAAATGAGCTTACAAGTTAAATAATTTGTCAAAATCCTTGCAGACAATGTCAGCTCAGATATAAAAGCTCAATTAGACTCCCTATTTTAAAATGTCAAGCCTGTGCTATAAACATAGATTTTTTAAAAAACCAAAACCAAGAATAAACCAAACCTTTTCCTTGTAAATGTTGTTAGCATGCAACAAATGTTAGAAAATATACACAATAACAGTAGACTATTTCTGAAAATTACATTGAGACATCTTAGTGCATTTACTTTCAATGAAAACAATCTCATCAACAATATGCACTCCAGCTCCAAAACCTGAAAGTTCTTTCTTAAACTGTATATTTGATTTCCATTTAAAATAATTATTTAATGCAAAAGCTTCCCCTATTTCCAAAGATATTATTTCATGTATCAGATGGAGCAGACATGTATAAATTGTACTTATTACCTCACTAGATGTGGTTTTCACTTTCACTTGCTCAACAAGCTTTGTGCAGACAAACTCAAGCCTTTTTAAAGAGAGAGTTGAGATTTTCCTTATTTTACCTAGACACACCTATAACTACAGACAGGCTAAATAGCATCTGAAAACTCCATTTTAAGTTTTCATCTCCAGCCAGACAGCTGTGCACTTCTGAACTTTCTTAGAGATCTCTTTGGCATGTAGAGAGCTCTCTGGTTCATTTATTTTCCCTTCAGAAGGGTTAACATGAAAACCTTTTATGTTCTTCATTCAGTGTATACAAAAAGCTGATGGATTTCCCAATATCTTTTGTATCTCGTTCATTTGACTAAGCCACAACATTTCACAACTGGACACAACTACTGTGCCCGGTTCTGGGCTCCTCAGTACAAGTCAGACAGGAGCCCACAAAGCGGGTCCGGGATGGGGCAACACGGATGACTGGGGAACTGGAGCATCTCTCTTTTGAGGAAATCCCTCTTTTTCAGCGATTTGGGCCTGCTCAGCCTCGAGAAGCGACGGCTTACAGGGAACCTTACTAATGTGTATGAATATCTAAACCCAGGGGTCGCCAAGAAGTTGTAGCCGGGCTCCGCTCGGTGGAGCTGAGCAACAGGGCAAGAGGCAACGGGCAGAAACTGATGCTCGGGAAGTTCCACCTGAACAAGACGAAGAAATTCTTTCCTGTGCAGTGACCGCGCGTGGTGTGGAGTCTCCCTGACTGGACACATCCCAGAACCGTCCGGACACAATCCCGTGCCCTGTGCTGTGGGATGACCCTCCTCGAGCAGGGAGGTGGGACCAGAAAACCCGCGGCGGTCCCTTGCAGCCTGACCCATTCTGTGCTTCAGCGCTGCCACCGCTTTGGAAACCGAATCCCATCAACTCGGTAGATTAAATCCCACAGGACACACACGCGGCGTTTGTTGTCCCAGCAACGAGCAAACGTTTGAACATTACCCTGGCCCAAACCACGACACAAACTAACCATTAATGCTCAGAATTAACCGCGCCCCGCGAGTGCCCGGCGCTGCCCCGGCCCCCGCCGCTGAGGGGGCTGCGCCGTCCAGCTCTGACGGCAGCAGACGCCTTTCCCCCAGAAGCCGCAAGGCACCGGGCCGGCGCGGGGCCCG
>JBBMKD010000001.1:107347037-107413906 GCA_037834095.1 Argya squamiceps
AGAAAGAAAGAAAGAAAGAAAGAAAGAAAGAAAGAAAGAAAGAAAGAAAGAAAGAAAGAAAGAAAGAAAGAAAGACAAAACCCAGGCAAATGTAGATTTCTTTAATGCAGACTACTTCATTATTGTCAGCATGAATAAGTCTTTATGCCCTGCCCAGTTCCATACCCATGGGCCCAGAACCCTCATTTTGGCTCAGCTCAGGGCCAACAGTCCCTGCCTGAGCTGTGCCAGAGCCCCCATGGCCACAGTCCCATCCCTAGGGGGGCCACCCTGCTCATGCTGATCCTGCAAATCTTCTTTTGCCTTTTTCTATCAGCACATGCTCCTGTACAAATATTTAACTTGAAATAGCTGTGAAATAGTATTGACACAGGTATGATATGACATGATGAGCCAACCCAGAAGAACACAAACTGCAAGTGGTGCAATCAGCCCTGGGAGAAATCTCTGTATCTGTAGGGTTTGACCAAAGGAAAGGTTCAGGGTCAGCCCCAGGCTGGCCCAGCCCTGGCTGGAACAACCAAAACAAGGATCTTGGTTCTTGGTTTTCCCTCATTCACACAGCAGCACAGCTCACCCTCTGCTTCTACACCTTCCTTACTCATAACTTTATTTGTGGGTTAAGAGAACTCTTAATGCAAACAGAAGATGCTGTTTAATGGGAGGAATTTTGTCAGCATTGCAAAACTAGCAAGGACCAGCAAGCAGCAGCTGCGACAGTTTTGGTGAGCTTATCCTTAAATTTTATCTGGTGTGTGGTGTTGGGTCAGAAACCTGGAGTCAAAAGCAGCAGAATCCTGTGAGTGTTTTGGAGAAAGGCTCTGGGGGGGTTTTCCCTGCAATTTTACTGTCCTTTTACCTCACAAGGCAGTAAGGTCTGTGACTTCAGGAGACTTGAGGATTTTCTGTTTTTAGTGTTTGTGGAATACCATTAATTTGTTCTGTGGGATTTAGCTGCAAAGTCAGGAAGGAATGTTTGTTCTTGAGGTCAGTGTGTGCTGCAGGTACTATAACCAGTAAATAACTATCTGAAGAAAGTACAGGTAATCTTTCTGCATTTAGACATATATTCTGGCCAGTTTGGGAGGGGAATTCTCTCCTTGAAGCTGCAAGGTGAATCTCTGCCTCATTATTCTGTGTCTATATATCCTGGAGGCATGCAGGAAAAGCATGATGTGGTGGGAGATTCAGTCAGGCAGGCTGTGACCTGGCTTTAGGTTCTTTCTGCACCCACACAACTGCTCTTGTCCCCCCCTGATTTCAGGAAAGTATGACAGCATTTCACTAAGCTGCTTCTCAGGCTTGTCACATCCAAAATCAGGTTAAAATTTTACAGCTGAAACTTAATTCCATGTTTTCTCGTGGTTTTAGGTCAGGTTCAATAAGAATAGAATTAACATTTGTTACATAACTGGTAATTAGTTCTAGAAAATAATATGCAGAAATTTCACATCCACAGGAATCCTAATATGCAATAAGTAATTTTTGTTTATAATTTCTACATTATGTCAGATGAAAACCAAATGTTATCCAAGTTCTATGATCTATTTGCTACAGTTTTAGAGCGGTCCTAAAGGCTGGGTGGTAATTTTTTAATGAATTTTGAATTTTTACTGCAGTCAATTGGGAAATTTCTGCAGTTAACAGACGTGATGGAAAAGCAAGTTTGGAAAACAACTGTAGTAAAGCTGGTTTTCCAAGGAAGTAATCCGATTTGTTAAGATCCACACACAGCATTGTTATTTTTGGTGTGGTTTTTAACATTATAGCATAACACTGTCATAAGTTATCACCACTGTCTGTGAGTATTACCAGCTAAGCACACTGTGTTTGATACTGCAGGATAACCTAATGTCTGTGAGTCTGTGCTAATAGTCCAAAGTTATGCTGCCCCTGCTCAGAAAGGAAGAACCCAAAACTGCTTGACCTTACAATTCTGCCTGTTACATTTTAACTTTGGTATGTTGTCTCATGCTCCTTCTCTGGAATTAATTTTTCCATTTCTGCCCCTCTTTCAGATATGGATAACAGGGAAGGGAGCAAATCTCTTGGAGGTCATAGCCATAAAACAGGATCTTCAAGAGGTCAGGACCAGATCTCTAGTCCAAGTTTCTGCTTGCAGCCTGTCAAGCACCACATGAGAGCAGCTATGCCTTTGCTTAGCCACGTCTTGAAAATACTTAAGGGTGGGAATTCTGAATCCTCTCTGGGTAACCAATTTAAATGCTTCACTATCTGTCATTGGAGAAATTAGTGGTGAATATTTCTCAGTTCACTTCTCAATCATGCCAGATGGTGAAACAAGACCAATGAACAGAAGCTGTTGTTTGGCAAATTGAGATTAGATAATCTCTAAATCCCTGGAAGGAATTGCAGGCTGAAATGAGAAAAACAAGGAGCAGCCCCAAAGCTGTTCTGGAAACAAGGAGGCAAAGGAGAGGAGGGAGCAGCGAGCAATTGCATAGATTTGAAAGCAGGACAAGTTTGTTTTTTTCCCCACAAGCATGTTAAAAAAGCAAATCCCTGCTCTGAAAACTTAGAGTCATTAAAGAGGTCCCAGTTATAAAACTATTTTCCTTCAGAATATACACAATGAAAATTAAAGCCAATCCAATCCTGTGCTTATAAACTGTCTTGGTATTCAAGAGTGGATTTCAGTAGCTTATCCTGGTGGGCTGTTTTTCATGGTGTGGTAGAAACTACCTGACCCATGAATGCCCATACAATTGCTTCCATTTTCTTCTTCCCTCTGCTTTGGGCTGGGAATGTGCTTGAAAATGTCCAGCAGACAAACATTTGCTGTCTGCTCTGGGAGCCCACACGGCTCCAGGACCTTGTCACCTGCACCTGCACAGCTCCCTTGTGAGGCACAGCAGAAACAGCACCCCAGGAGCCTCAATAATTCCCCTCTGTGATCCATGGCACACACTGCAATGGTCTGGAATTCCAGTTTCGAGCAAGGAAAAGATGTTCCTGCCCTTGAAGGCAGAACTCTGAAAGGGCCAAAACCCAAGTGAAGTGAGATCTTACAATGACATAGTAACCAGCCTTCATAACTTCATCAAAGGTCACTTTAGCACACGGGCTGGGAAAAATGAGTTGGTGAGGCTCTTTGGCTGAGCTGCCACAGGTACAGATGGACAGTATGAAAGAAACAGAGCAGGCAAAGAAAGACAGAAGTGAAAGGAGGACACAAAGAACACGAAGCTGAGAAAGTGGCAATCTGAAAATGAATGGGACAGACATAAAGAATTTGGAAAGCTCTGAAATGGTTTAAACCTAAGTGGGACAAGAGCCCTGAGGGAACAGCCTTCATCCCTGGCCTGCAGCTGCACATGGAGCCTCTGCCCATAAGTCCCTGGCTGCATCCATCTGCCCAGTGGTTTGTGCCCTACATAGCCCACCCTCCAAAGCCAGGGCTCTGCAATGTGGGGCTTGGGCTGTCATGTGGGACCATGTCCAAAGCCTCAATATCTGGCCATATTTTCCTAGCTGTGGACTTCAGATCTTGGCAATTAGCAGGCACTGCATCTTTGCTAGTCTCAATGGTGAGCAAAAGGGAAATATAAAACACAAATACAATTAGAAATAGAAAAGCATTAGCTGCACTCGGTCCATGTCTTTGCACTGCTTTGGTCTCCATTTCATTAGATCAGTCTAAAAATGTTGACTTTAAATAAAAAGACATGTTTAGCTCACATCCATCAAAACCTTAGCAAGAGTACAGTGTGGGCTGTGTAGTGCTAAGGAGGGCTGTAAGTACAGAGCCAGAGAAAGGGCTGAATTGCTACGCTTCTCTGTTAATCTTCAGCCTGTGAAACATGGGCTTGGACAAGACTTTCATTAAGATGCCTCATCTAAGCCAGAGGAAATTTGATCATGTAACTTCTGTGGGTGATTATCAACATCCAATTTCATGTGATTCTGAAATCCTAAATCTGGATGGAGGCCAGAATACACTGAATAAACACCACATGTCCAGAATGTCTCTTGTGGGGTACAGTAAGGCTGGTTTTTTGGGGGTTTTTCGCCCTTTCCTTCAGCGTAATGAAGTTATTTCATACACATTTATAGAAATGCCATCTTTTATGAGAGTGGGGTTGGCAAGAGGCAAGTGTCTACTCATCCATAAAGCATAACGGAGGGATAAACAGCACCAAGATCCATTTCTGTTACTCTATCCCCTGAAAGGGCAGCTTTGGGGTCTACACATGAATAATTTTACCAGGTTCTGAATGGCTTTATTTGACAGGCAGCATGCAGTTGCCATATGCATCTCAGAAGACAGAAGAAAATACATCTAATATACATTTTATGACACAATTTGAAATATTGTTACAGTGGCCATGAATACAGTGCATAGTCTATCAGGATGATCCAGCTGGGTCATATGAGAGGAGTTGGAGATATTTCAGGTGCTGCTTGTTCACTGGCTTTAGCACATGTACAATTTAGCATTGAATGGCAAAAAATACAGGGTTTTTTTCCTCTTTTGACACAGGTATGGGACACCAGCTCAAATGAATGTTCATATGAAAGGTCGGGACCTCCTTACTTTACAGAACTACACAGTTGATGAACTGAAGTATTTGCTGTGGATGGCATCAGATTTGAAACAAAGGATAAAGCACAAAGGAGAGGTAAAATGGTTTAACTGTCATTTAGGTCCCTTAGATGTTGAAATAAATACTGTTCTGAAGGGTATTGTGAAAAAGTCTTTCAGATGTCTTCTCCTAAACAAAATCTCCTGAGCTCTTAAATACTGTAAATCATGTGCTACAAATCAAAGAGCTTTCCTGTAAAGTGTCCTGTAAAGAGATATTCTTTAAACACTTCAGAGGATTTTGTGAGTGGAAAAGTTAAACAGGTTTGTGCAGCTAACTCCCTGTTGTCAGCTAACCCCATCCATCCACACACAGTGTACATGCAGCACTAAATGTAGGAAATGGAAGACACTTCCCTGCATGGGATTAAATTAGTATCTGAATTCTCCTCAATGCTGGCTCAAATTGAGTGCCAAAATGCAGTTGGTTTTGGACCTAGAATTACTTCTTTGCCTTTAACCTTTTCACTGCTAATAAATTTATTGTAGGGCAGGAGAACAAAACCACTGGAAAAAAACCCCGCTTTTGCAACTTTTCTAATGGTGAATTTAAATGTGCAAGAAGCATTTCATACTTTAAAGTGTATAATGATTATAAAATTGAAATACCTTCATTTTCTAATGTTTCAGTATTTGCCTTTGATGCAAGGCAAATCTTTAGCCATGATTTTTGAGAAGAGAAGCACAAGAACAAGATTATCTGCAGAAACAGGTAGGTCTGAGCAATGGCACATAATACTTTATATGAAACTGTATACGTGGAGTATGTACTGACAAACACTGCATAATTTTGCATTTAGCAAAAACCTAAACTTTGAAAGCAAAAATAAGAGAAGAATGGTGGCTATTTGTGTTTCACCTTGGATACTAATTTCACAAGCACATGGCTTTGGTCACTGAATTTTTGTCAACATCTCACAAAACATGGTAGATCAGAAATAAAGTAACAGACAGAAGTAAGCATTTCTGGTGTACGCTCCCAGCTGTACTGGCAAGATGTACATTTCCTAACATCTACTTCAGGAAGCATCACAAATTTAATTTTGTACAAGCTCTAATAAATATTTTTCTAATGTAATGTGCATTACCATTGTTACATTTCAAAGTATGTTTTTAGGCTGGGAATCACAGTAATGCTTTGATATAAATTCGTGGGGGAAATTAACATGATTACCTACAGGGGAAGATAATTTGATGGAGACCCAAAGGCATTAGCCTAATAATATCAGGCACTGGAACATTTTTTCTTTTAGGTTACAGTCCTGCAAATGCTGAAACGTACATATGGTGTGTTTATTTACATGGTAGTTGTTCTGAATTCAATGGCACTGCTGAAATAAATCATTCATCAATCAATCATTCATTCATAGCAAGAACTAACTCTGAACTGGTGATGCATCAAGGAAGAACTTGCTCTTCTCTCATTTAAGTTGACCCAGCATCCCTCATTTCCCCCAGTGAAGGAACAGGAAACTTATTGAGTATTCACATTTCTTTACAAGCTGTAAGACAGAAGGTAAAAATAATGGAAGGAAGAAGCAGATACATTAATTCCAAGCATTTCTGAATTTGTCTTTGTATTGTCTGGCACAGCCATTTGCCTGCTGATCCTGCTGTTTAAGCAGACTTGTCATTGCTTTCTGTTTTTTCCAGATAGTGAGGACTTACTAATGTGCATTCCCTCTCTGTGAAGACCACCCACCTCTTAATTCCTGAGTTTTTAGTCCAGTTTCTTGTTGCCTGCCATTCTGGTATATGGCCAGATAATGAATTCTGTGGATCTGTTTATCCTTCATTCTTCTGTTTTCTGAGGGAAACACTGCTTAGTGCTTGACTTTTGAAGGCTTATGGAAGGGGGAAGCTCAGGAAAGCTCAAGTGAATTAACTTAAGGATGGGAGATAATGCACATAAATTCATCCAAGGGAGAATTAAGCTCCAGTGAAATAAAACAAATTTATTTCTAAGTAAGAGCTTCCACAAGGAAATTTAATGCAGTTTAGCTTCTGCGCATTAACTTCACACCTTCAGTTAATTGGTCTTAAGTCTGTTAAGCCTAAGACTTTGTTTCAAAGACAGACTCAAGCTTTTTCTGTCCCCAAAAACTCTATATTTCAGCTGCTTTTTTAACATAAATTATTCCCTCCTTGGAATTTCTAACTCAAAATAAATGTGGGGCCACGGTGTGTTCCTTTTAGCTAAACAAGATAATTTAATACCAATTTTCTAATGTCTAGCAAAAGGGGACAATTGCAGTGGATTGAAGTGTTTATTTATAAAGTTCCTGAGTCATCCCGAATAGCACTTCCCAAGAGCTGCTCCTTCAATAACTTGGGGGAGGTCACTTGCAGGGCAAGGTCCTGGGGATGAGATTAATCCAAACAAACTTTGTAATTCTCAGGAACAGCTAAATCAGTGGATTTCATTACAGAGTAGAGGCTTGGAAAGCACAAGTTTGTTGAGACATATTAACACCATGGAAGTCTTTTCAGAATTCCTATTATCTCTGTACCTATAAAGAACAACATTATTGAAAATAAACAAACAGAATGCTTAAAGTTGGAAGTAATCTCTGAAGGTCATCTGGTCCAATCCTCTGCCCAACCAACAACTCCTAGAGCCAGTTGTCCAGGACCAAATCCAGAAGTCTTTTGAATATCTCCAAGGATGAAGATTCTACAACCTTTTGTGGCTACCTATGCCATTGCTCAATCACCTTTTCAGTAAACAGAATTTACTATTCAGAGGGATCTTCCCAGTTTGAGCCCATTGCACTGCTGAAAAACACCTGGCTCTGTCTTCTTTGCCTCCTACCTTCAGATGTTTATATACATTAGCAATATTCCCCCTGAGCCTTCTGTTCTCTAGGCTGTGGTGTCCCAGCTCTCTCAGCTGTTCTTCTCATATGAACTATGCTTCAGTCCTTCAGCCATCTTTGTGACCCTTTGTTAACATGGACATACCAACTGTGTCCAATGTTTCTCATACTGAGGACCCCAAATCCAGACTCTCAAGGTTTGGTCCCACCAGTGCTGTATAAAGAGGAAGGATCACCTCCCTCCACCTCCTGGCAGTATTTGTCTGGTGCAGTCCAGGACACCATTCCCCACCCTTTCTGGAAAGGTGCACACACTGCTGGATCATGTTCAATTTTCTGTCCACCAGGACCCCCAAGTCCTTTTCTGCCAAGCTGCTTCCCAGCTAGGAGGCCCCATGACGTCCTGGGGCATGGGGCTGTTCTTCCTCAGGTGCAGGACTTTGTATCTCTCCTTGCTGAACTTCATGGGGCTCCTGTCAGACCATTTTCCAGCTTGTCAAGATCCCTCTGGACAGCAGCATGACCCTATGATGTACCAGCCACTCCTCCCAGTTTTGTGTCATCAGCAGATTTGCTGAAACCACACTTGGCCATTGAGACCCTTAACACAGGTGTTAAACAGGACTGAACACAAATGGACCCCTAGAGTACCACTGGTCACTGGCCTCCAGCTGGGCTTTGTGCTGGTGGTCACCACCCTCAGGCCTGGCCATTTGGACAGTTTTGAACCCATCCCAGGCTCTGCTCATCCAGCCCAGGCATTCACAGCTTGGCTGGGAGGATCTCATGGGAGACACTGTTGATGGACACAATGAAGTCCAGGCAGACAAAACCCACTGCTCTCCCCTCCTCTACCATAAAATCATAGAGGTTGATCAAGCTGTTCAAGCATGACTTCCTCTTGGTGAAGCCATGCTGACCACTCCTGATGATTTTCTTGTCCTTAATCTGCCTAGAAATGGTTTCCAGGATTAGCTGCTTCATCACTTTCCCACGGACTGAGGTGAGGCAGTGTAGCCTGTACTCTCTGCGTCCTCCTTCTTGACCTTCTTTAACTTAGGGGTGACATTTCTGCATTTGTTCCAGTTGTCCAGATCAACTGAAGATTATCAGAACATTAACTTATGATGCTTTGTAAGAGACTAGTTGATATTTAAGATTTTCAAACATCCTGTTTTATTCTAATGACATTGCGACAGTACTGAATAATATACCACTCCTTGAGATATAATCCATTGCCTCTTTAATCTTGTCCTAATGTGTATTTCTGAAACTCATATAATTTTACCATTTCTAAGATAAGTTGTGATGTTGTAAGTTTAATGCAGAACTAGAAGTAACTCCCATAGAGCAGTAGCAAAGTAAATCCAGTTCTGTAAGCCTAGTAGATTTATTTCTATCATTGGCTATTTTATTGGAAGATGTGACATATCTGCTATTACACTGGAAAATGTCACTTCTTCACAGTCAGAATCCCATACCCATTCTGCATAAAATCTTGTGTACTTTTTGAGAACAGAACTATTCACATGGTCATATATTACTTGTAAAATAAACATTCTCAGGCATAGCACAAAGGTGAATGCCCTGTTTTTGTTATAGCTTTGGTGTAAAATATTCTGATTGTCACTGTCGCTCTTAAAATACACAGCTGCAGTTATGTTTTAGTGAATAAATCATAAATAAATCCAACCATTTCACAGATGCTGAATGCAGACAATATTTCACAGGGTAGAAATGGAGGGGAAGCAGTGCAGGTAGGAAAGCTCAGCCTACCTTCTCTTGTGCACTGGAATATACAAGATCTTAACAGCCTTGCAGGGATTCAGTGCCACTGGCTTTAGTGGAATTATTCCCAACTCACTCCTTCTACACAGTGGGGTGAGAGGAACATGATGGCCATGCCTGAGGACTGCTACACAGTGTCACAGAAATAATTTCATCATAGCATATGAACTAATGTAGTGGAAATGGTGTTACGTGGCAGGGGTACAGGGTCTGTTTTCTGTTGGAGTGGTTAAGTATTATTTAGTTTAGCCTCATTACAGAGGGCCCAAATGCACTCTTAGTTTACTCTCCACTTAAAAGGGTAGCTTAAAAATAACTTTCAAAAACTGCTTATCAGTTTTTAGCTTCTGCTTTAGGAATATTCTGTAATTGCTGCCTAGGAGAGTTCTTTGTTATCAGCCGAAATGGAGAAATACTTCCTATTTTGTAAGTCTGGGCAGGCAATGGGGAAATTAATAAATGCAAATCCATATGTCTTGAATATCTGAAAAAGGTCCTTCCTTTGAGTCTGAGAAGATGAATGTGTGTGTCTCCTGGTGACAGCCCCAAGACGGTGTAGCCAACCTGTGAACTTCAGGATTCATTTTGGCCCCCTTGCCCCATGCAGCAGGGACAGCCTGGGATGAAGATTTCACTCATGTCCTGTCTGAAATTCTGCATGAGGAGTCAATAATGTGCCATAGCTTGAGGCCTGAAACTGTGTATTTTGAAAACTAACAGTAGTGAGAATTGTAGACATGAGGTAATAACCTATTCTGGATTTGCAGTATGAACATTTAGTAGTTTATTGAAGATATCAAAATTCATATAAATATTTAGCATGTGGCCCTGGATATGACCAGGTTGTGACAACAAAAAGAGGATTAGATCTCCCAGTTTAACACAGCACTTCAATGTTTATTTGCTGAATTGGTGCCTGCATATCTTCAAAATCATCTTTTTTTTTCACTTTCTACTGGCAGTCTGGATAAAAGAATCTGAAAAAGATTCTGTCTCTGCAACTATATACAAAGCTAAAGCACAGAGCTCCTGTATTTCCAGATGGAAAGTTTTGGATGGAAATATGTTCCCAGGCCCTGCACAGATGGTCAGTTCATGAGCAGAAAGCCCAACACATCAGGGCTCTGCTATGTACACAGACTCCAGGTGGCAGCTCTGACTGGGCTGTCTGATGTCTGGCAATTCTGAATAAATGTTGAGATTCCCATTTTTTTACCTTTTACCATCATTTGTAGAAAACAGAACATGTCCATTGGAGCCTGCCTGGACTGTGAAACATCTACCAAAACGTATGCATTTAAAATCCTAAAATGCAGAGCTGCTAGATTGTGTGGAACTTGCAGGAATAAATCAGTGACATAATTGTATATGACTCGAAAAAAAATCCACAAGAATTTGGGAAGGAAAAGTTACTATGAACAACAGTTCATCCTTGAGGTCTTGACTTAAAAATTTGCACTGAATAAACAGGCTGTAATGTGTAGTGTTACCCTCACGGTTTTCTTGCTTGCAAGTGTTTGAGGCCTTGCAGTGCTGTTCTCACGCAGCTTCAAGAAAACAATGTATATTTTTAGCATTGATCTACTGTTTACATTTTTATCCTCTGGGAGGAGAAATGTGATGGACAGTGATGTTCACCATCCAAGTTGAAGAGGTGGCAACCTGTGTAGCCAATCTCTTGACCTCTGTACAATTGTATATAAGTAATGGAGTCAGATAATTATTAAATAATTAAAAGAGGAGAAGCTTTCTCTTGACCTGCTGCGTCTGCCTCATCCTTCTGTTGCCTGTCCCAGACACAGTATACTTTGCATACACTGTCCTCTAAATATAGTGTTTGTGTCTGAGCTGCAGAGGGGAGGTGAAAAAGTAATAGTAGAATAAATGGTGCTTTATTCTTAAAATGTGTCTGACTTGCAATATTGTTGAGATTTGGAACAATCCTTAATGAAAACAACAAACAATTAAAAAGGGCCTGTTCAATAAAATGAGTGTACACTGCCTAGGGGAGCAGAAATTTGCCCTTCAGGTGGGACCTGGAGCATCATTACTTTTAATCTGACACTTAAGGAAATTGAGGCAGTCCAAAGACAATGATTTGCCGGTATTTTTTTTAATCTATTGTATTTTAAACTCCAGAGGCTGGCTGAACTGATGCAAAGCAGATCTCACCTCAACCCTGCTGCCTGCAGGAGATGGTTGTTAATAAGGGTTGCTCTGTGTAAGGAGCCCAGCTGGGGGGCCCAGACCTGCTGCCTGCACCTGTTGGTTTTATCTGTGAAAGGTTTCAGTGTTCAGTCCTGGTTTAATCCTCTTTTAAAAAGTAGCTGTGAGACAAAGTTTTTAATCTATGGCAGACCTGTGTAACCACCGTGCTGAAGCTGCAGTGCTGAATCTGGCAGCAGTGCCATCTAATGGATACAGCCAGCCTGAGCAGCTTTTGACCTTTTCTTCTAGTTTTTTTTCTTCCTTTTCCACTTTTTTTCTCACTCTTTTTAATTTTTTTTTCTAAGAGCACGAAATTAATCAGCATCTCCAAGACATCAGAGTTTGGTAAACAAAGTGGGGGTCTCCACTCTTCTATGCTGTATGCAGCCTTTCTCTTCCTGGCAATATAAATATAAAGATGGGCTTCTTTCTAGTTTTTTGTCACAATAAAAGACTCATGCCCCCACAGTGTTGTCTCAACAAGGCTGGCTTGTCCATACTAAGATTCTGTGGAAATTTCCTCCATCAGAAATGCTAGTGACAGGGCAGGGTCTGCCTGCAGGAAAATTCTGTACTGGAAGGGAGTTGCTCTTATCATACATTAAGTGCCTTACTGGCCTATGAACAGCCCAGTTCAAATCCTACACTTGCTACCTCCACAGCTGTGCGACCCTGTGTCCCGTGCTAGGCTTATGCTAAACCATCTGTGACAGTTCATAAAACAGCCCCAATCCTCCCAATGTGTGACCATGAGGGACTTTACACTCAGATTCAGCAGAAAGAGGCTTCAGACTGAAACCAGGCAAAGGCAGAGACGCAGATGTTGGTGAAAAGATGTTTCCTCCCTGTCTGTGTTAGATGGTTGCTTGTGGTAACTTTCTACTGGTGGTACAATTAAAATAAAGCAGCAGAGAACCTGACAGTTGCCCTTAACATGTAATTTGTCTTTATCCAGAACACTGTTCAGACACCTTTGAAGTTCCCCAAAGTGTTTTATATTCTTAAATGATGCTCAAGTCTTTCCATGGTTTCCTGCTCAGGAATGGATTTTACTTTTCCTACTTAATCCATCCTGTTCTTTGGACCTCCTTGCAGATTCCTAACTATTGCAGGGTAGAGGGATGCTGGCAGGGCCTGAGACCTTTCCTTTTCTCTCTCTCACATTATCATTTTTAAGGCACTTGGCCATTTGAGAGCAAATTCAAGTTTGTTGCAGTGTATGAGGAGGCTTAGGGTTTTCTGTCTGAGTGACTTTACATGAAAGACAATGTTGATCCTTGCAAGGATGTGAAAATACACCAGGTGACTCAGATGGCCCTTCTAGGATGGAAAGTCCCATGGAGTAGAAATGCAACACGATGAATGGATTACCTGGCTCTTAACAGGGAGCAGCAGTGATGTTTGTGGCCTTTGACCTTGAATGACTTGAATGTTCCTGTGATCACAGATCAGAACTCATAGCTAAGGATTTCAGTGAGGCATGCATTTGAGTGGGTTTCTTCTAAAGGAAATTTATTTGAAATTTTGTGTCAAATGCTAATAATTTTAACTGTTGCATGTCCTGCTGAGTTCTACTTTAGTTTTTGTAAATGTATTTTATATCAAGAAGATTTTGAATCTTGGCTGTAAATATGAGGTGATGGTGTTTAATTTCTTTTTTTTTTTAAATTTTTCATTACTGAAGGATTTGCTCTCCTTGGAGGACATCCCTCCTTCCTTACAACACAAGATATACATCTGGGAACTAATGAGAGTCTCACAGATACAGCAAGGTTGGTAAAATGTCATTTGATTGATCACTGTATTTGGTAATTGATTGGGCTGACACCTGTCTTGCAGAATTTTGGAAGCTGATATTTTCTTTCTGGAAAATGTCAGAAGGTAGTCCAAATTTCTTAAATATTTATAGATCAGCTCACAGAATCTGTATCTCAGTAAACCTTTATTCCATCCTCTCAAGCTATCCTACACTTCCCACACTGAGACTTATTTTGGCATATAGAGTGTTAATTAGGGTTACATTTACAAATAGAACAATTTTATGAACCTCAGTAGTCATGTAATTCCACTGCTGACAACACATGTATTCTAACAAGACCCAAACCTTCTGGTTCTGCTGCCCTTGTAGAAAAAAATCAAAAAGAAAAGACATAATTTATGTTAGTTAGGCCAACTGCTGGTGGGCCTTGGCCTGCTGTAGCAGTGTCCCTGCATGACAGGATGGCACTTAGGGCCTTTCTGATCCCCTTATTTCAGCAGCACCAAAGTGGAACAACCCTTTGCAGCCAGTCTCAGATTTCCTACACCCACTGTCAGGAGTGCTGTGGAGGCTGGGCTGTGGCATCCTGGAAGATCTCAGTCATGCCCAGTCCCACGTGCACACAGGGATGGGTAGCAGCCTGTCTCCATTGCTGTGGCAGGCAGGACCTGAGCTCAGAGTTTTTCTGCAGTGGGCTGCCTGTGATGTTGCAGAAAGCTGGCAGATCATGTTTTGCAGGTGCTCCTCCTGTTTTCCATAGCACTCCAGCTATGGAAATGCTTCATCCAGCCTTAGAATCATCCTCCTTCCTAGAAGCCCTTTTGCAGCCTGAGGTCGATTCAGTCAGGCTCAGCTGTTGGAAGGTTAGCAGTGTCTGAGTGGTCCTTTTTGTTCTGGTGAAAGATATGCAGTGTCAAGCTCATCAGGCTCAATTCAAAATGTGCAATCAGGCAGATGAGTTCCATTGCCTCTGCTGAATACCACAGTTCTCAGTCGGTGGGAGAGACTATTTGAGAACTCTGTTGCTGTTCTCTGTGATGAAATCCAACAGAAATTTAAGAAAAAAAGATCAAACATTTGAATACTAAATTTTCCTTACTTGTTTTTTCACTACTGGAATGGAAGACATGCGGGTGCTGATAGTAGACAGTAAAAATCTCAGTCCCTTGAGGTTTGGAAGTACTTAACTCTCACTCTCTGCTAGATAGAGAACTCTGCCATAATCAAAGTGAGCTGCAGCAATAGAATCATACAATGCTTTGGGTTGGAAGAGACTTTAAATATCATCTTGTTCCAACCTCCCTGTCAGGGACAGGGATACTTTTCACTACACCAGTTTGTTCAGAGTCCCATCCAGCCTGGCCTTGAACACAGCCAGGGATGGGGCATCCACAGCTTCTCTGGGCAACATGTGCCAGGGCCTCACCACCCTCACAGTAAAGAGTTTTTTCCTACTATCCAATTGAAACATGCTCTCTGTCAGCTTGAAGCCATTCCCCCTTGTCCTGTCACTCCAGGCTCTTGTAAATAGTCCCTCTCCATTATTTCTTGTAGGTTCTGTTCAGGTATTGGAAGGCTGCAAATAGGTCAGTCTGGAGCCTTCTCTTTTCCAGGCTAAATAATGACAATTCTCTCAGCCTTTCCTTGTAGGTGAGGTGCTCCCTCCCTCATCTGCACTACTGCAAAGCTGGCTGTGAGCCCCAGCAGCCAAACCTTCAGGAAGGGGAAGGATAAAGTAAGTCAGGGCCCTTCCAAAGGGGCAATAACCTCTACAAGCATTGTCCCACCAGCCATGCAGGACTGTCACCTGGAGCCTCTCTGCCATTCAGATGCCAGCTCTACAGCAAATCTGACACAAAACCAGATATGCTTACTATAGGCCAGTTTTCATTTCTTCTTCTTCCCAAATGTGACAGTAAAGGGACATTAAATCTTTTGTTTACAGTGTCCTGAATGGCCTTTCTTTGCACAAGCAAAAAAGGAAAGAGGCAGACTATAAACTACAAGAAACAAGGCAATAAATAGAATCAAACAAATCTTCCAGCTGTTCCTCATTCTGTGGATAAAGTTCCTACAATAGTCACTTCCCAAGCAAACCTTCAGCCCCATTTTCTCTGTCACTGCTTTTCCAGGGCAAATCCCTATTTATGACACTTACCTGGTGATTTTGCTCCTCTGTAGGTGACAGTTCTCACCTGCTACAGTGAACAGGGGCTTTTCCCAAATCCTTACAGAGTCCCACGTGCTCTGCTCCACTTCTGCTCTCATTAGCAGAAATACTGCTGACTGCATAATCAAGGCTGAGCAGTTTACCCAAAAGAACCATTGGAGTGTTAATTCCTTGGTGCTTCTTGTGAATGAAAGATGACATCTCAACCTCAAACAGTTAATGTAAGAACAAAAAAGAATGCCTGCAGTATACCCAGAGGGTATTTCAAATATTTACAGCCGTGTGTCTGGGGCTCTGAAGGCCTTTGAAGTACTTGAGATTGAGACTTAGAGTGAAAGGGGCACAGATCCATAAAAGTCACAGTTTTTATTAGAACTGCTGCAGGTAAGGGTTGAAAGCATCGCTGCTGTGAACATATTTTTAGTGACTTATTACTTGCTCATAAATCAGTTCCTCCATGCTTCACAAGACATTTACATTTACACTGGCACAGTGGCAGAAAGTTACCGCCCATTAAGGAGCTCAAAGCCTTTCAGTGCTGTTTAACATGTCTGATATATTACCTGAAATGAAATATAAGTACTGTGTCTGTATTTCCCACTGCAGAGCAGTTCCACTGGGCATCACTAAAGCTCAGTGGCCATCAGCTTCAGTGGCAGCCCTGAAGAACTCAGAGGGTGATTTCACCAGTCCACTGGAATTATTAGGGCATTAATCTCTGCATTTATGGGAACGTGTTTACTTTGCTGAGAACACATCCACTGTCTGTCCCTGTGAGACTGTAAGTGGAAGTGAAGTAGTCTTGTCAGAAGTTTAAAGTTTTTGAATGGCTATAAACTTTCAAAACAAAAGCAAAACTACCTTGCATAGCAGTATTCTGTACAAAATATATGCAAATGCCCCATTTTCAAATTCAGAGGTCTGCCATACCATAAATAAAGGCATACCCTGTGTTTCATTTTGGATTCCTCAGAGGATACAGTTAAGGAAAAAAAATTGAGGTTTTCTCTGTAGAAATAAAAATTACTTTGAAAAGAGAGATATGCAGCACTCCAATGTACTCAGTGTTTCAATATAACATATTTCCAGTCTCTGGGATTTTGAGGTTTATAGTTTACTGTTTTGCAAAAGAATGAAAAGAGAGAAAGACCTAGTGATTGGTAAAATAAGAACCATAAATGTAATCACCTGATGAACCTGTGCTTACAGCCCCTCAGCTTCCAAAACTTCACCTTTGATAAGACTCATATTTAGGACCGTTCTTTTTTCCTATGCAATTCTAGCCTTACATGGTTTCCTTTAAACTGATTGAATTACTGGAGACTTAATCATTCCCCTGTAATCAGAGATCTCCAGGTGAAGGTTATTTGTTTGTGTTTTTTCCCCAAAGTCTAGTTTTATTTTGATTTCACAAAGAATAAAGCCAGTTTACAGCTGATTTTCCTACTGTAAAATATGACATCTGGAAATGCTGGCAGAAGGACTGTCTGATGTCCTGCTGGTTGGTGTCTAATAAGTCTGATATCTCCCTTCAACAGACTAAAGATGAAAGTCCAGCAGTTTTCACTAGCTGGTGATTATGACTGAATTTTCCCTAATGGCACACACTATGAAGGAGGTATCTTCTTTAATTTCTTGATCAGCTGTGTCAAACAGAAATCAGCTGTCCTGACACCCTAAAGGGAAGAAAAAGCTAGAAGGAAAATGAGCAACTTCCCAGTGTGATTGCCCCTTTCCCTTGGCTGATGGGGACTGGCTGTGTCTTGTTTAGGGTGTCTGCCAGTGAGATGGCTAAAAAAAGGAAGCATGCATCACATCCCTGATGACCAGTTCAGAACAGAACAGGTTTCCCTCAGAGAAAGTGAGCTAAGAAGAAATAATGGCACCAACAGCAACTGTTCCAGTACTTTGTAATCAGTAAATACCTTGTTCATTTTCTCGTTTTCATTTGTAGCTGCTATTGACAGCCTTTTCTTCAGGGAGAGCTCTACAGGCAATCTTGTAACGTTTTATAAGAGCTTTGCTTGTGCGAGGAATGTCTGGTGTCAGTAGAAAATGCTTGTTACTGACTTCATCAGGAGACCTTGCTGATGATGGTATTAACAGCCTTATTTCCACAAAAGGAGGTGCAAGAATTTGTCATGGCTAATCAGGAAGGCAGATACTGCAAGGATTTTTTTTTCCATATATTTCTAATTCAGTCCTCTCTTGTTTTGTTTAAAGGTCCTGTTTCAGATAACAAGAGAACACACAAAATGCTACTTCAAAGTCAGGCTTCGGGGCCTGATTAAAACTCAGAAATGCAGAGAAATTAAGAGCTCCAATCCATATTTAATTTATCTAAAAAATTCAGAGTATACTATGCTAATCCATAATGCTAATCTCTGTGTTTTTCACACTCCAGCAAATGAGGTTAATGCCAGAGTGGTACAGGGGGTCCTGCAGCCCCTTTCCTTGTACTGAGCTTGAAATTTGGGCATCACTTGAATGCTGATACCATGTGAGTCAACACACAGGTGTGTAGGTAGGAGAAAGCAAGACAACAACCCCAGCATGTTCTGTGTTTATTAAGATCAGTAAACAATTGTTGTAACCCAAGACAGATCTGTGTTTCTGACCCTCACAAAGGCTACCATACAGGGTCTATAATACTCAGTCAATGCTGTTTTTGTTCTTTGCTAAAAGACTGAACAAAATCATAAACCCTATCTCCTCTGAGGTGATCAAATTCTTCAAATGTTACAGTATCACACAATCTCTTATCTTAGTTCAGAGAGCTTAACATGTATCGATGTTCCATCTACAATTAAATGCTAAAGAGAAAAGAATATAAAATAGAACAGCAGTTTTCATTTACTTACTATAGTAGTGTTAGGAAGTGAAACTTCTTACTTATTAGCAGCTTGTTAAATGACTACATTTGAGTCTGTTCTGCAGGCATGATAAATTATTCAGATAGCTGAAAAATATTGATTCATTACCATTTCTTATTAATATTTATGTGTTGCACAGTGAAGAGTGCAGTAGGGGTGTATTTATTATGTTTGACTTGAGTATTTTCTGCCATCTCCAGGGTGCTGTCCAGCATGACAAATGCAATCTTGGCTCGAGTTTATGACCACAATGATCTGGACCTAATGGCAAAAGAAGCCACGATCCCAATAATCAATGGATTGTCCAATTTATACCATCCTCTTCAGATTTTAGCTGATTACCTAACTCTTCAGGTAAAAATAGAAGCAATTTTTTTTTTTGCTAATTCTTAGTATTTGGGGAAGTCAGCTTCAAAACCATTTATCCCTAGCTTTTTCAAAGTAGTAATTACATGGCACTTGTTGTTTAAAGAGATCTTCATCCAGCAATATAATTAAGGACCTGTTTAATTTAAAACAATTACGTGGTTCTATCAGCTGTAGTGGGACTGAAGTTAAGCAGAAAATTAAGTACTTCATTGGAATTAGTCTGCAATTCAAAGAATGTACAGAGGGCTGTACATATTAAGACAAAGATGAGAATCTGGCTCAGGCAAAGCCAGCAGAAGTTTTTCCAGTGACTTGAAAACACTCAGTAGTTTGCTCTTGATTTCTCCCTAATCTATGGACAGGTTAAAAGGAACCACTATTTATATATTAGCAAATTGGTGGAACAAATTTGTTTTGAAAAGCCAGTTAATGTTACAAACGCTTAGTGTTCAGGCACTTTAACTAGTTTAAACTTTGCTCACATCAAAGAACAGTTAAAAGAGATTGTATTTTTTATTTTTATCGAATGTAATAGTGGTTCTGACAGTAGGATAACATTTTACACACAGAATATCAGATGTTTATCTGTGAACAGATGGACTTTGTGGTTTTACAATCAGTTGAGGATCTGGCTTATAAAAAAGGTTATTATACTGCAGGGCTGGTTGACAACTATGATGAGCCCCTCTGACCTTATTTACTTTTTGAATGAATAAAAACCACACTTAAAAACAGTAGGGCAGAATAATTTCCTGATTCATTCAGCTATGTTTCTCAGCTATTGGGGACTTTGGTATGGGACATAAAGTGCATGGGAAAGATCTAGTGAGAGTAATATTAAATTATTCATGCTTTAAATCTTAAATACTGAAAGACTCATGTATTTGGTGAAAATCACTTTTTCATTTAAAGTATTTTTTGTAAACTTTTTATATTCAAAGTGAAGAGACCAGCAAAAACTGGTGAACTTGAGACTAAAAAGCTCACAGACCTCAGAATAAGGGAAGCTTGTGAGATCACATTGAACCAGCCTCAATTGCATAAGACAGTAAGCTGTAATGACAGTGCCATCATTTCACCGTAAACACTGTGTGCAAATATAAGTCAGGAGAATCTTCTGATTGTGTTTTGTGGGGTGTTCTGTCTTGCAAACACCTTATTAATTAGCTTTTTATCACTTATGAGTAACACTTCAGGAACAATCTGTGACTCACAGCCCACACAACCATGGATATCTCTGCCCCTAAACATGGTTTTATCTAGGCCACTGTGCCCCAGGTTCACAGTGCTGCTGCCCTCTACTTCACCTGCAGTTAGTGAAGAGAGACCACTGAACATCTCAGTTGCCTTATGGAGATGCATTTCTTCCTCCACTGATCTTAGGGGGAAGCCTATGGAACACAGCAGGATGAGAACATGCCCTGTTGATCACCCCTGCTCCTCCTCCACTGCATGCTCCTGTAGGGCAGTCGTGGTTGAAGCTCTGGGTGAACATGAGCCCACAGGCTGCACTTTTCCCTGTCTGAACACCAAGGGCAGCACCAACAGCTGTGGGTGCCCTTGCTGCACCAAACAGCAGGGAGGATGTCTTTGGTGATGGAGAAACAGGTCCATAGCAGTTGGTGCTCAAACAAAAGACATATTTCACATAGAGAGGTGTCATGACAAAGTGAGCACTTGCAGAGATCACAAGAAATGGCTCAGCTTTTAGACAGACATGGAAGTTTTTTAAAATTTGCAGCGCTGTCACACTCAGCCCAATAAGCAGAGCACTATTTCCTCCATCTGCCCACCTCTTCCTGACTCTTTCTAGCAGATTCTTTAGCCCAAACTTTGTCAGGAGATCTTTATAGGGCAGCTGGGTGGCCACCCTGCTATGCCAAGGGCAGTTGCACTGCTGGTTGCTGACTCATCTTCCATTCCTGCCTTCTTATCCAGGAGAGAGGGGCAGGCAGGGGAGAGCTCTCAGCAGCTCCCTGTGGGTGATGGCACTCCCTGAACTCTCTCTTTCTGACCTGTTCCTCTGCTCCCTTTTTTCTCCTCTTTATACTCTACAGTGAGTTGGAGAAGACTGGAGTGGCATGTAATGAAACAACATTTTAATCATGTAATAAACTTTACCATGCCACAGAAGTGAGATTAACTCTTGAAGAGGTGTGAGCCACAGGGTCTAGTTGCTACTTACCCCAATCAAGCTTGTGGGATTTTCAGCAAGATGTCATCTAAGTACTGCCTGCAAAAAGATTAATAAAGGGATGTGGAATGGTACCACTGATTCTTTAAATGAGTTGAAGGTCCATATATAAAATTTAGACTGTTTCTGTGCAATGCAAAGGCAATTTATTTGATTTATACATATACGCAAACTACAATAGTAGCACAGACTGGGACGCCAATATTTAAGTGTAACTACAGATTTTGTGGAGCTTATTTCTCTTTAAAAAGCGTCTCTTCCCTATCCCCATAAATATTTTCCTGCCTGGATTTGTTCCTCCGTGCTGTCAGTACATACCCAAATGTACCTTTTTTTCCTTTTCATTTTTTTTTCCTTCTCTGTTTTCCGGTGGAGCTCTACGTGTACTCTGACCCTCTTCATGCTTAGCACATTTTTCTGCTTCCATTTTCTATATCCTATTAATTTTGTTGTGTGCCTTTTTGAACCCTCCTCAAGTACTTTCTCTTTGGTCTGAAACTACATAATTGCATGGTTTGTTTTGAACAAAAAAAATTTCTTGCTTATAGCTTCTGATTCCCTTTTCCCCTTCCCAGATGCATTTTAGTATTGTTATTTTAGTATAGTCCATTGCATCCCCAAAAAATGTAGCTGGTTTATTTTCAGGGCTGTCAATTCTCATTCTATATTCAAGGCAAATTCTCATCCTGTAAATGTTCAAGGTGTTCTTTTTAGATCATGCAGAGTGCTCCTGTTAAGAATATTGGGGTGAGATTCCTCAGGTTCAGCATCCTCATTCAGCCCAGTGCCTTCTTCCTGAGCAACCTGGATCTCCTCACATGCTTGAAGTCTAAGCTGGTTCTGTCCTTTAATATTGTGCTCAGGGTTAGTGCCCTCTATTATGCCAGATAAATGTTTTTCTTAGCATATATATACACACTACCTTCCTCCTTAAAGGTTGTGTTGAATTGAGTGTGCTTGAGTTATAACCCACTTCAAATGGTTGCAAACATGTGAAGAACCTGATTTTGAGGATTTGGGGATTTGGCCTTTAAAGACTGTCAGTTTGTGAGCACTGACTGAGCCCCTTTACTCCCCTGCTTGTGCTGAAACAGCCACGTGCTGAGTCCCCCCAGTGCCTTTCAGTGTCCAGGGCAGGAGCTGTGGCTCAGCTCCTGCTCTGCTCAGCGTGGCTGGAGGGCAGCATCACACAATTTGTATTCCAGAGACAGCCTGGGTATTGACATTGATTCAATTGAAATTAATGTCACTGCCCAAATCAGCTCACTTGTAGCTGACTGCAGGATGGCCAGGCTGGTAATTAGAGTGGATCCATATGCCACTAGCTTTTATGTCTCTGGTCTGGGGGGAGTTTTCTTTTTTAGAAAGCAACGGTTGGTGTAAGAAATGCATCGGTGGTTTCTTTTTAAACAGCATAACAAATAATGTTGACCAGCTTGAAAAGGGCTGCAATATATTCTCAAATTCTCCTTGCTGTGTGATCCCAAGACCTCAAATTTTTAGAATTTTCAAATCCATCACCATCATCATCTTTATTATTCTAACAATTAAAAATGCTAACTCAGATCTATCCTGATCCTCTAAAATATACCTATCAATAACCATGACAAAACCAGCATGGGAGTAAGAAAGATAACTGGCCCAGCATCTGCCTTAAGCCCAGTTTGAGAGCCAGAAGATCCAAGTTGGCCCAGTTTCTCATTTACTGGATTGCACTGTCTCCCAAAGGGCTAAAGCTTTGATTGGTCCCTGGCATTCCATTTTAAAATTTGACAGATTATTGATTCATTATTCAAAAGCTTGTTTTAATTGAGGGCTGTTATGACAGTTGTGGTCAAACATTTCAGAATTAATCTATAATGGTGTCAGAGTTTCAGTCTCACTGGAAGCAAGTCCAGGCAGAGGCAGACACAAATGTCCCTAATTAGTTAACCCAGTCTTCTCCACACATACAACAGGGTCAAATCACTGAGCATCCTTATTCTTTCCCAGGGTTGCCTACACTGATACACTGCAGCCATGGAAAAGAGCAGGATGAAACATTGTAAAAGCAAGGGTGTAAAATAAGGATGAGAAAATAATTGAAATTAAAATTGGTATTACTTATTTAGCTGGGATTTTTCAAGAGAATAACACAGGCAAGTTTTATGGCACTACAGCAGCAATTACTAGTTTGCCAAAGAGGCTTCATAAGGAAGAAGGCTCTAGACTTTCTAAATAAGTTCTTTTTTTTTGTGTGGCTTTACTGGGATTCATCTTCCAAATGTAGAGTGAAACTGCAGAACACCCATGCAGGAGTAAAGCCTACATCAATATAGCACAATTTGTAGAAACTGGAGAGAGATGCAAAGGGGAAATATCTTCAGAGGTTCTGGTGATCAGCGGGTATTGTAAAGGCTCTCATTTAACTCAGAGTGATACTACTAAAACACTTTTAGCAGGATTTCACCTGTGTGATTGCATAAGCACATCCTATAAAAGAGAGAGTGGGCAGGAGGGGAAGTGTGTCTCATTTACTGGAGCTTTTCTATTACCTCCAAGGTTTCTGGTTCTGACCAACAGCCACCCCCTCTTTGCTGGAAGCTGAGGGTGTGTGTTTGCTTATAAGCAGTACAGTCACAGTCACAGTGATCTGGCTTTGGATTAAGAGGTTTGAATTACAGCAGCAGTGCACCAGTGGCAGCATAAAGCCTAGCACAGGATACAAAACAGGCTCCACTAGCACATACACAGCTTGATTCTGCCTTGCTATGACTCCTTCCATTAGCAAAACATCTTCATTAAAATCAGTTCAGCTATGTCCACCCTACACAGTAGTCACTGCAGATGTAGTTTGCAATTTGCAGGGTGTATCAGGGATCATTATACAGACATGTCCAGCACTCCATATTTTATCTGTAACAGCTAGTAGCTTGGGAAAACAGAGGAAAGCACTAAGTATGCACTGTGCTTCTTTTAATGCAGAGTAGCAGCTGGCAATAAGGTGAAGTTGTTTAACATAGGCAGTGTATTTGTGACTCTAGTCAATGCTTTGAGTATTAAGGCTGAGATGTCTATTTTTAAACAGTGAGATGAAAGGAACTCAGGACTGTCTCACTTGCTTCTGGCTGTGGGTTCTGGTCTCAGCTATCACTAAGCCCTAAATGGAAACAACACCTTAAATAAATGCTTCAGTTTGGCCTTCTCCTAGGAGCACCATTGCTAGGAGATGTGGAAGGACTTTGAAAGATCCTTGGAGACCTGCAGAGTGATTATACTGAAATAACTTCCTCGTCCACAAAGTCCTGATTTGTTCTCCTGTAAATGCCCTTGCATCCAACCTCTGCCAACGAGCCTGCTGTTAACAAAATTCAGCTGAAAAAGTGATATTTTTGTAATACCATAGTCCTTAAACCTGAACAGTGTAGGACTCTATCATATTTAGATATTTACAGCACTTTAATATCATTCAGTACTTCAAGTACTACTATTCTTGACTCAAAATTGTGGTCACTGGAAGAAATGCTAATAACTTTGTTCTGGAACAACTTCACAAACTATTTGTTTAGAAGAAGCTGCTGCCAGGAGAGGAGGGGGTAGTCCCAGCCCTTTTCCTATTCAGTTTTTGGCATCCTTTCTGCAACTGCCTGCAAGGTTGCCACTTAGTACAATGTGGATGCTTATCCTCTCTGACAAGCATTGAATCATGTCACACAAAGTGTTGAAACACTGTCTGGCTTCCAGCTACTACAATGCAATTGTAGCATGGCCCAGATTTGAACTAAGAATAAAAGCCTCTCCAGAAATTGTTTTGAGAGGTAGAGTTCTACAGAGCAGGCTTATAGGAGAATTTGGTTACATCTTTGTAAAAATTTTGGTATCAGCTGAAGTGCCTAAAAACATTACAACAGGGGTCATTAAGGAGCCTCTAATTGTCCTGCTCTGGAAATATGTAAGCCCTGTTACTCTTGTTCCTCCTTAGGCCTTATGTGCTGGGTGGAGGGACAGAGTAGCTGCACATGGCCAGGCTGTAAGTGCCATCAGGAAAAGCCACAATTAACTCTGTAATCCTCTTTCAAGTCCGAGTAATCCACATTTTTAAAAAATTCCCTGCACTCTTTGGCTGAACAATGGAGAACAAATGCTGCAGGCCATGAGTGGCACAGCTGCTTCCAGAGTGCTGCTCTTTGCTGTCCTGTGCAGCTGGGGCGGGGAAGATGCACTCACAGGACATGGTCACTGCCATGGCCACAGGGAACAGTGTGTGGAGGCAACCAAGCCAGAGCAAACCTCAGTAGGGATATTTTCACAATCTGGGGGAAAGCTGGAAGGAGTTCTATTCCAAGCATTAGGACTGTCTCTATATTTATAAATTTTAACATTCACTGATGTTTATGAGGCCCAAACAACAGCTGTACATCAGTGATGCTAAAATTACTTTGTGTCTGGTGCTGAATTTCTCAGCCTGAGCCTCACCACGTGGCACAGATGCCAATGTGTCCTTTTCCAGGGGAAGCAGCAGCACTTGGGCCTTCTTGGGTGACACAGGGGGCTTTTCCTCTGTGACCATCCTGTAGGAGCAGAAATTCCAGGCATGGTCCATGCAGGTAGTGTTTGAAGGCAGGCAGCTGGATTTGCACAGACCCTTCTGATCATTCCCTGTCCATCAGCCCGCCCAACTCCTCTGGAATGTAACCCCAGAGCTTGTGATTGCTTTGGCAGGAGCACTTTGGGGGGCTGAAGGGGCTCACCATTGCCTGGATCGGGGATGGCAACAACGTCCTGCAGTCCTTCATGACCAGTGCTGCAAAGCTGGGGATGCACCTGAGGATTGCCACTCCCAGGGTAAGGAAAACCAAGCCCGTGGAGAAAGGAGGGCAAACTTCACCCAGGCTTGTCTCAAACACCCAGGCATTGGTCAAAGGCCCCAGCTGGGGGTGCCTGCATCTACCTTGAGTACCTGTTTTCAGAACCAAGGTACAAAATCCGCATCCAGTGATTTGGATGCAAAGTAGGAGTGAATTCTACTGAGTCCAGCATCAGAAATGGGAATACATGACAGGAATATAAATCATGGAGGATCACAGTTCAATTTGATAAAGCCTTACAAAGTCATCCAATGCACTCTCTCCATCAAAAAAAAATAAATAAAAATTGAGCCTGTTTCAGCTGGGTGGAAGTGTTGCATCTCATTTTGTTTAAATTGGTGGTGAAGCATTTTAGAATGTTGCATTGTACAATATACAGTATTTTTTAAAATCAGTTTAGAACAAAAACTAGTGTTGTATATGCATTTAATTCTGTGACTATCAAAATACATTTTTCTTATGTTTTTAGAACACTTTCCACCACTTTATCTCCAAAATAAACTTTCAACAAAATCAACGTTGTTTTCTCAAGTTTTACAGTTCTGAAAAATATTCTTCTTCCATGGCCAACGGTTCAGTAAATATTTTTCTAACCATTCTTATTATTTAGTGAAGATCTTATACATGTTCCATGATGTCTTACCTATCATCTCTTTTGTCAGGGCTTTGAACCAGACCTCAAAATAACTAAAATAACTGAACAGAACTCCAAAGAGGTAGGAGCGTAAGAAACAGCCTAGATTAATTTATTTTCATTATAAATGAAGTTCATTGTCTTAGTGATCTTCCTTATTTTACTCAATTAGTATGGTACCAAGTTACTTCTCACAACAGACCCTTTGGAAGCTGCAGAGAGTGCCAATGTCTTAGTTACAGACACATGGATAAGCATGGGACAAGAAAAGGAGAAGAAAGAAAGACTTAAGGCCTTTCAAGGGTATCAGATTACAATGCAGGTAAAAACTGGGATTTTGGGTTTTATTTCATATTTTTACAGTTTGCATTTATAAGAATCAACATCAATGAGTTTGGGGGGGGGTTTGAGTGGGGCCATGGAAAAGTCACATGCAAAGCTCCCTCCAGCTTAAAAAACTCCCAGAGATAACAAAGCTTGAGTTACATCATACACTCCACATGGCTGGGCCTCTTTCAGAGCTTCCCAATGAGAACCAGCTCCAGAACATGTGCAGCTGAGGGGTTTTCACTCCCCTTCTAAAGTCAGAGAAATTGGAGTGACTTTTTGACTTTTGTGAAGTCAGCATTGAACTCTTACAGACTTGCATGGAGATATTCCCATCTTATTCACAGATGAGGAATTCTTTTGAAGTGTGTGGAATTCTTCTGAGTTCATCATCCAAGTAACCAGAGTGGGAGTTAATATAAAATTTGTTAACCCTTTTACTAGTTAAGGATTTTACAAATGTCCTCACATGTCTTTATTTTATATGCATTTTAATCTACAGACTGCAAAATCTGCTGCTTCCAACTGGACTTTTTTACATTGTTTACCCAGAAAACCTGATGAAGTTGATGATGAAGTGTTTTATTCTCCACGGTCATTGGTTTTCCAGGAGGCTGAAAACAGAAAATGGACAATTATGGTAAGGGAAAAAAAACCCCAAAACAACAGTATTTGGAGGTTAGGGTCAATTCTGTTCTGCCTTACATAACAGGCTTGAATTCAACCTGGTTCCACAATAAATAGTGAATGTTAAAACATCTGTTTCAAATTTACCCCAGAACACATCACGATTTTGATTATAGACAACACTGTAGCACAAATACTTCTGGGCACAAATGTGATCTATTTTGGTGATAATCTGCTGTTGCTTGACCCAGGTTTTATCACTAAGTGAAATCTATAATATAAACTGCCATTTTTTTTTGGTAATTAAATCACTGGATTTACTCTAATGATTAACTCAACTTCTCAATTAAAACATGTTAAACACTGAGGTCCCAAGGTCTGGTCTTAAAAACTACAGTTTCCCAAACACTTAAAACCAGTTATTTTCTCTCAGGAAAAGCTGCTGCTGACACCAGTGGGAACTTTCCCTGAGAAAATGCTTGAAGAGCAAAGATTTGAAAGATCCTGAAAAGTTGTGGTGTGGGTAACACTGTGTGATGCATGGGAACCATGAGAGGACACTTGGAATTTAACATAAACCATAACTCCCATCTCAGCATTCCTAGAATTTTAGAAAATTACTGCCAGCTCTCAGTAGCCTATTATTTATTTTTGGCTTTTGATCCACCAAGTTGACAAAAGCTAGTGAAAACTTTCTGAGGAGAAAAGAAAAACAGAGATGGCATTGTCATAGTTCTGAGATGAAGTCTAGATGTGCTCCAAATGAGTAAATAAGGGGTTGAGTGTTGTGTTTGCTGAAACCTCAGACATTGGACACAGTAAAAATTACTAAAAAAAAAAAGTGTTAAATTCATAGTTTTGTCCTTAAAATTCAACAAAATGCTCAGATTTTTTATTTTAATTTTGCCATGTCTCTAATTGCCCTAAATATTATTTTTTTTCTAAGAAAGAAAAGAAGCCCTTTACTTTGGGTTCCAGATGCACATTTTTGGGGGGGCTGGGGGGCAAAGGAAAATGTCATCTTTGTATCTTATCAACCTATAAAAATAATGAATGTATGGCTAGTGTTTATACAGTATTTTCTACCCCTTTCAGCACAGAGAGCAAACTGAAGAATAGATTATTTGCTCAGCTGTAGATCCAAGCAGGGCTGAGTGCAGCCACAAACACACAGCACTGAGGGGCTGCACAGCTGCAATTCAGCCACCTCTGTGTGCCTGGGTGACCCTGTCACACTGGGCAGTGATGGGGGGAAAGGAAGGACAGGCAGCAAGGTCACAGCCCCTGGAGAGCCCTCACAAACCCAGTGCTGGGCCAAAATAACAATGTGCAGTCAGACCTTGCTGTGAAACCACAGCAGTGTGAACCATGTAAAGCCCTGTCAAGTCCTTTGCTGTGGGCACAGGTATGGGAGGGACAGCAGAGCTGCTGCAGCACCACATTTTATTTAGCTGACAGTCCATCATTCCATTTCACAGCTGTGCCTAAGGCTGGGCAGGCAGGGCAGGAGGGGAAGATGGCACACTTAACCTCAGGGGGGATTTTCCATGTTTCACTACAGAAAGTACAGCTAAATTGGGATAAATTTCAGAGTCCATATTCTAGCATGGCTCTCACTGATGCTAATGGAAACTGCTGAAACCCACAAACCAGCCCATGTGATGTCTGGGTACCTACAGCATCTCCTAGAAGTAGCTGAGAATACATCACAACATGCCAAAAAGGCCTCAGCATTTGATCTAAATGCTTGTGTGAATTGCTCCTAAGCTGTCCATTAATATGTTTTGTCCACACTGAGAAAATCTATCAGCTACAATACAGAACATCCTAACTGGTTTTCAGCTCTTGCCTGATTCATCATCAGAAATTCTGGCAAATAAATCTAAGTGTGCCGTTTTTGTCAGGATAATAACTTTCAACACAAGGCTTCAGAGCTGGAAAATATTTCCCCCTTATTTATTTTTATGGAGTATCTGTTTCCAATGTGATTGGATTTTTTTCTTCTCTTCCTCCTCTAGGCTGTCATGGTTTCCCTGCTGACAGATTACTCACCACAGCTACGAAAACCCACATTTTGATGCTTGGATTCCTGCCAGGAGAAAAATATTATCCATCAGCAGAATATTCTGGTCTGCAAACACATAGATTCTCTTCAGAAAGAACCAAGGCAATGAGTGATTTTTTTAATAAAACCGTATAGTTAGCTGTATAATATTGCATTACACTCTTGAAAATGTTCAGGACAATAAACACTATTGCAGAAGCTGCTTTTCATCTGGATGCTCCAAGCTGGCCCTTCTTTTTAGGGATCAGCATAATGGAAAACATTCCAAGGTTGTACCTTAATGGCTGGGTCTACCAGCAGCATAGGCAGGGTATAGTCTACATGCAGGTGTGGTGGGGGCTTGCACTGTGTGATATTGATGCCTAAAGATTTTTAGCTTTTTCATATATTTGTAGCTTTGTAGATTTTTAATATATAGTTGTATCATTCCTAGTGCTTTTCCTGCCCTGTGTCACATTTTAGAACAATAAGCTAACCCCTTCTGACACATCCTTGAAATTCTGTTTAGTCTTATTCTCAAGAAGGGAATTTCTAACAAGGACACCTTGTTTTTCACCACAATTTGAGAGACACAACAACATATAGGACAAACAACGCCCTGGACCAGCTCCAGAGGAGCAGACCCAAGGGTGGGTTACTGAGCAACTGATCTCTGATTGGATGTACCTGCTAGATATATTAATAAATTAACTTTATAAAAATTGCACAAATCCTGTATCACACGTGTGCAGAGCCATACTTGTGCACCTGAAAGCTGTCAGTAAAAAAATTGCTTTTTATCTTACCACACTTAATATTGTTTGGAAAGTTTTGTCTTTTGATTCCAGGCAGCAATATGACAGACATAAACCTGTCCCTTAAACTGCTGATGTGGGGAAGTGTGTGTGGAGAAGCAGTGCTGCAGTTTGCCTTGGCTGCCTGCACTTCCTGGGCACCCTGGCTCCTGTTTCTGTTCTCCAGCCAACCTCCAAATCCCACTCCTGTTTGACACCAAAAATATAGAGACCTTGTGAGCCTTATCCTCCTCCATGGCATTCCTGTGGGCTGGCACAGGGGGATATTGCTGTGGAATTGGAATTGAGCTGTTTCCACGGAGCTGGATGCAGCAAAGAGAGACAGCCAGAAGGAACTGGTTCATTCTGTGCCTATCTCCCCTGGACCTTCATTCTCCAAACAGAATTTTGGCTAAAAAAGTGAATATTCAATTTTTTTTTCCTAAGCAAACACGAGGGGCACCACATGTTGAAACTTATACACTTTCTTTGCAGAAATTGCTGCATTTTGCACTGTAACACAGCAAACATTTCAACTAATCCTTCTCAGTAGTAAATAAATTCATGACATTTGAAGTTTTTGTGATATTTGGGTACATGCCTTTAATATTTCAGGTAAAGCTTTAACTATTAACAGACATCTTCTTTGTTGTTTCTAAATAATTTCATTTTTTTCCCCCACAGTAATACTGGGACAATGTCTGCAATATTTAAAAAAATCTGCAAACGGGTTTGCATTTTCTGACCAGCTGCAAAACATTATTCAGTTCCTTTCTAAATTGGGAGTTCACTGCAGGGCCACATGACTGAAATGAAAATAAATATACTTTTTTTCTATCTATCTATTTACAATTGATTTCTTGGTTTGCAGGCATTTGTGTGTGTCTTGTTAAGATTAACATTTTCCTTTACAACATTACAAGGGTTTCAATAATTCAGTGAACATTTACACTTCAGCAGAGATATAGCTGCATCAATGATGTAGGAATAGGGTATATGCTAGAAATCAATGTTTTACTTCCCATTTCAGCATGTGGAGGAAAATGCATGGAATACAGTATATTTCTGGTTGCAGTAAGTCCTGTTTTTTGAATTAGGTTCCAGTTCAGCAAGACATGTAGAAGTATGATTGGTCTTCTTGGATCTGGTGAGCTGCTTGTGTGCTCAGAATTGAAGATGTCCTTTTTGACCTGATTTTAGTACTGTCTGAGAGTAAGACAGCTCACTTTGCCAGTCCTTTCATAAAAACCACATTAATATCAGTTTTATGGTGTTGCTCAATGTACTGTCAGTGAAGTCACACACATTTATAATACCAAAGGTGTGTTGTTAAATGTTTCATGGTGAACAGTTTAACAATCCTGCTCCTCTTTTGATTCTCAGTGCTCTGATTACAGCTAACGTGCATCTTGGTTATTGCTGACTCTTTTTGTACTCAGGAATCTGAGCAGGATGCCAGACAGCTGAATCCCCTTGACATTTTTATAACACATGCACAGAGCTGCTGGCATAGCATGTGAGTAAGAGGGTCCAACATTTCTAGGAGGGTAATTTCACCTCATTCTATTCCTCTGTGAATATATACAGTAAAAGGATGACAGTCCCTGCTCTGTCTTGCACAAGCTGCTCACACCATGAGCTGTTCTGGTGCTTTATAGAAATACTGGGTGGACTTATCATATCCTGAGCACTGGATTCCACTGTGTGGGATCACTGAACCTCCTACACCCTCCTGCATGTGAAATACCCAGCCTGTGTGCTGGGAGCAAAAAACATCCCAGCAGACAGATTTATGGAACATGTGTAGACTGTCTGCACAGTGCTCACAGAGCAGATCTGACACTTCCTAGAGGCATTGGATTGGTACCAAATAGGCTTTCTGCCCCACAGACCCTGAAATGTGGTGCCCTGAAGGGTTTCTGTTATGCCTGTAGGGACTTTCATTGCCTTGACATACAGCAGAACAGCAATGCAAGGATTAATCCTTTTGGGCAGGTCAAGCATCCTGGGATTGCTGGGTGGTAGCTGTGGTAGTGTGCAAGACAGCATTATGATGCCACCCAGACTCCTCATTAATTCATTACTTGAATTCACTTGTGATGACTGCAAATGTGGTGAATAAGGGAAGCAGCAATAATGCAGGGAGATTTTCTGTGAGGGAAAACAGTTTGTCAGCATTCAAAGGGCTTAAACCAAATGCATAACAGGTAGCAGTCACTAACAGCTTACAGTGTATTTCATTACATTTATTATGCTTTAATCAGCAGGAGTGCTGTTTTCATTGCTGAGTGTTCTTGAAGGATAGGGTGTTATTTTCTCTATGTTTCTACAGAGATGCTCCTGCCTGGCTCCTGATAGCCAATACCTTCCTTTCACAAAAGTCCTGTTCTTCTATTTGACCTAGAGAACAGCCCTGGGTCAGTACAGGTCTCTCAAGTCTTAACCACATCTGACTCACTCAATAATCCCCTGGTCCAATATCTCACCCCACACATCTGCATGGCTGTGCTCTGGCCCCTCTGCACTGCTGGGGGCAGCTGCCAGCCTAATCTATCTCCTGCTCAGAGGCACAAGGGGTGGACTGATCCCCCCTGTCCTGTTTCTCTTCCCTGCAGGGCTGGCTGTGTGCTCCTGCTTGTGCAGGCACATCCAGACCTCACACACAGGTAGGCACTGAGGTTGTGCTGTGTCCCAAAAGGAGATATTCATGCTAACTTTGCTGCCCAAAGCTCAGATGCAGGTCCAAAGTTAGTACTAAACCTGGCTCTGATCCCAGCTGAGGCCATGGGGGGCCACAGGGGCCCAGAGGTACTTTAATGTCATTTTAGACAGCTGGGAGTCTTGGAGACATTAGCACAGATCCAGCAGATATGACACAGCACTGATGGGGCACTGAGGGCAGGAACTGGTGGCCAGCCAGGACATCCTACAGCACCTCAGATGGCCCCAAATCCAGTGCTTTGGCAACCACTCCCTCACTATTCATGGCCCGTAGAAGATTACTCCTATTCTATGTCTAGAAAGGAAAGTGCAGGATTTTTTTTTAGGAGTTCACAGACTCTGTAAATCCTTGTTCTGCAGTGCATTAACAGCAGTGGGGGGATTCTTTGATTATCTGTGTGTAATCTTCCAAAAGTGATCTAACATTAACTAGAGATTCAGTAGACAAAGAGGGGCAGAAAGCTTCTTTATAATTTTCTCAAGGAGGAAGAACAACATTTTTTCCTGTGTACTACAAGGAAGAGAGCGCAGTAACCACAGCAGGTAAGAGGCCTGTGGAAAGAATTTGCAAATTATTAGTGTAACTTAGGAAGGACTGAATGGGGAGCCTAGACAACCAGGAGAGAACAAAGTAAAAATTCTCAAACAGAATTAAATATTTTATTTGAGCCAGCTTACATCAGGAACGACACCACATACAGCAGATTTACTCATTGTCTGGTAGCAGAAGCACTCGCCTGTGAAAGCCTGAGCTGCTAAAAGGGAAATACAGGAATAACTAAATAGCGAGGATGCACCAAGGTTTGTTTGCCTGAAATCCTCTGGAACTCCTGAATTAATGTTTGCCTCTCATAAGACAGGGCTGTAAGTAATCCAGAATTGTCTCACTGCCTCTCAAATTTTGTGAGAGGAGGAACAGAGCTGCACAAAGGTCTGAGCAATGCACTGAACTGATCATTCAGTCTGGGGAAAGATTTCATGGCTGAGCTGAGATATATTGAGCTTAGTTTTGTTTTTCAGGAATGTGTAATACTGGTGGAAAGTCTGAAAAACAGATTTCACACAAAGGGAAAGGTTTCTTCTTTCTTCTGTGTCTCCCATTTCTCAGCTAATTGCTTGGTTAATGTATTGAGAAAATAAACAGTGCTTTTTTGATTATTTTGCCACGGCTATTTAGCCAGCTGCCTTTCAAATGCAGAGCCCAGAATTTCTGGGTCTTGCCCAAGGTTATGTGTACAGAGACACTTCATAAGCCACAACTAACATTTAATTCAGCCCAGCATTTGCTCTCATGACTAATGGGATACAGCTATTTGCAGGGTTATTTGATTCTTACACAATCTTGTTACCAGCTTTTTGAAGAAATCCCAAACCTTTGTGGCCTCTGTAAAGGCTGATGATCCCTTCCATGTGTATGTGTAGAGGATTTTTCTCTAGGGGCAGGAAATCAGAGGTGCCTCCATTCAGACAACAGATCCTTCACAGCCACAGTCAAAGCAATGCCTGCCCTTGCCAAATCCCTTGGAAAGTTCCTTGTGGCCTGCATTATATGCTAGAGGATTAATGAATGCTGTTGCTCTTTAATGGGCCTATTTTCAGGGGATTGGCACTCATGCAAAGTAGGCTCCAACACAAGAATAATGTATCTAGAAAGAGGGACGAGCACCAAGAGCCACAACCTTTGCTGATCAACGTTTACTTAGTTGAGCCAGAACTTAATTCCAATGTAAGGAACAGCAGTGATAGCTGAAGAAGAGTACTGAAGAACTGGCAGGGCAAATGCAGGTCATGGTTAGTGATTTAAGTAATAATATTAATTGAAGGGGAAAAGCTAAACTACCCACATGGGTTATAGAATCATAGAGTCACAGAATGGTTTGGGTTGGAAGGATCCTCTTGTTCCAACCATCCTGCCTCAGGCAGGGACACCTTCCACTAGGCCAGGCTGCTCAAGGCCCTATCCAACCTGACCTTGAACTCTCCCACAAGTTCCCTGGACAACCTGTTCCAATGCCCTACCACCCCTGAAGTTCTGACACTTCACAGGTCCCTCTCCATCTCACAGTCAACAGGATCAATGGTACTGCACCTGACTGACTTCTGTCCTGCTTCACCTGATGTGCCCACCCACTACCTGAAGGTGAGGGGAATGTCCTGTCTCACCTGATGCCACTCCTGGCCAATCTGGACTCCTGGAGGAGGAGCACTCCATGGCTCCCTTGCTGCTCACATGGCCCATTCCCTGCTGGTGGGCAGCAGAGTGTGGGGTGTGAGTGTCCCAGCCCTGAGAGGTGGGAAACCCACCATGCTCCAGGTTTGGCCCATGTGATCCACAACCCCTCTGCAGCCCTGGTGTAGGACACCTGTTTCAGAAGGTAAAGATGAGCCTCATCACAGTAACACTAACTCAGTGGTGTTAAAACACCTGTTTTGGGTGACACAAACCGAGTTCTGCTTGTGGCCCAAAATAGAGGCCAACTTTCCCCTCTTGTTCCCAATTCTGTGTCCAGGTGAACTTGGCCTGGGTGTTGCTGTGCCCGAGGGTTGTGTTTGACAGACTGCCAGCCACTGCTGCCAGGGTTCTGTGCCACACACACACACTGCTTGTGGCTGGCTGTTGTTCTTGTTTGGGTAACAAAGAAAGAAAACCTTGAGCACCTGAAATGATAAACACTGTAGTGCACACACAGAAAAGGTGCCCTAGTGAGTCCAAGTACAGGCAGCTGCACACAAACCTTGGCTTAGGTTAGAAATTAGGGGGTGAGAGTGCTCTCCTGACATGTCCCCCACTGGCAGGGCAGCCTGCTGTGCTCTCTGGTGGTGTCAGGATGGGATCTGCACTGCTCTGGCTGCCCAGGAGGCTCTCCTGCATGTCTGGGGTGTGCCCTCCCCATGGATGGCCTTTAGCCATCAGCAAAGCACTGTCCCACCGATGGGTAACCACATCCTGTCACCTCCTGCCCTGCTGGGGGACCAGGCTGTCCCCTACCCTGTGCCCCAGGGCAGCCTCAGTGGGGCAGGTTTGTCTCTGTCCTGCAAACCCCAAGACTGGAGCCCCACAGATGGTGCACTGCTCTTGTCCTGGGGCAGACTGAAATGTTTGTAATTGATATCACTTGAAATACATCTGCTTACTTTGGGAATTCAACTAATTGAAAAGAAATGTCTGCCAGCTCCACAGGATCCCTGCATGATTCACCAGCAGGCTTATGAGACCCACTCCACAGCTCAGATTTCTGACTTCAGTCCCTGAGCAGTTTTGGGAGATTCCTGAGGACAGGGCGCCAGAGGGGGGATGGCACAAGACCTCTCCAGAGTATTTTCCTTGTGGCAGGGCAGCCCTGTGGGCTTCTCTGGGGCACTGCCACCTGTGACAGGACACAGCCACCTCTGAAGGGAGCAGAGGCAGGATGTCTAAAACACTTTAAACTCAGACTGACTTCAAGCAATAAAAAGTCTTAATCCCAATCCAACAATTACAGAACACATCCTGTGTGGTGATCTATATATATGCCTTATAGGCATATAATCCTATAATGGAGAGCTATTGATAATATGGTCTACAGAGAAAGAAGAGAGAACTTTCAAATCCCCCTGTCTTAATCCTCTGTGCTGTGACACAGCTGGGTCTTTCTTAAGTCCATTTGTAACCCTGAATTTCCTGTGTTTTCTGTAATTTCAATGTCCCATGTTTTTCTTTCAACTTCTCCCACATTCTTGCAGTGGGAGGAACTTTTAAACATGTAGCTAAATAACTCGATTTTGAGAAGCACTGCAGAGGAGATAGGGGAAGATGTATATAATTTGTCTCCTACTAGCTTTATGAATGTCTCTCTCCCAGGAAAGGTAACAATTCCATCCAGAAATAATTCCATTAGACATGAAATATCAGAGCTGTGAATCACTGGGCATTACAGAGCATCTTCCCAGCAGGAGAGAATCTGAAAACTGCACCAGAGAGAGAAGTTTAATTCTTATTGTAACACTAGGGAGGACAATGCAATCAAATACAGCTATAGGAAGTTGCAATACAGCAGAACTATCTATTTTACTAATTTTCTTCCTGGGAAAACGAAACCAGGAGATTATACTTATTCTCCCAGCAATACTGTTGATTTGCTCAGGGTAGTAACTAGGATTCACAAGACTGCAATTAGGCACTGAGGAAAGCATGTTAAATAAATTCCTCTGAAAGACTATTGTAGTGACTGTGCACAAATTGCTACTCAATTGGAGGTGTCCATATACCAGGAACAACTGGGCCTGCCAAGGGAAAGCTGATGTTCTGAGAGGGCAGTATGTCCAACCTGTATTAGAGGTTTCTAAAGGCAGGATGGATCCTGAATTGTGGGTCAGTCAGTTATTGCCCCTAGGAGGGATTTAGCTCTGACTACTGGAAAAATCACCGGTTCCTTGTTCTTCTCTGCAGGTGGACAGAACTCCCCTGTTTCACTGTGGGTGACTATGGGAGCATCTCTCCCACAGAGGTGGCCCTCTGAGATCATCACAATTAGTCAGTGAAGTTGTTTCACCTGTAACTTTTAGGACTTGCCCCATTCTGAAAAGGGACAAAGTTGTTTCCCAGTGCTCACTGCTGATGCTCCGGGTCACAGTGTGTTTTCCTATTCTTCTCCATTGCTGAGGTGGACAGAAGAAGGATCACAAACATGTTTATTCTGAACATTGTATATTGCCAGTAACAATAATTAGGGTCCTGCTGACTCGTGAGGTTAATTTATAGACATGGGACCTAACCTTTGGGAGATATAAATTCACAGAAATTGCATGGACCTTAAGCACTCCATATCTCTGAAAGCAAGCTCATACTGCCTGTGTCAAGGCTACTGCTGCCTCTGAGAAACAGGTGTCAAAGGCTATTGCACAAAAAATAAAGGAGGCCCTTGTAGGTTGTTAGCTAGGCAGCTAAAAAGGTAATCTGTAGAGTATTTGCCTTACATGGCTTAACTGGATTAGCCTCTACATACTAAATGTGTGGACTGTCTCCAAAAGAGTGCCTTTCCTTGCAGCAGTCCTCTTTTTCAACCATTTGTTGGAGAGCCATTGCTCACAGACTGCCTGGTTGTCCAACACCAGGATGAAGATGGAGAACTTGTTCTACAGGGGCTGTTTGCAGAAGTAAACACAGGACATGCTTAAGCAAATGCTTAAGTAGGAGAACACTCTTTGTAGCAAAACTTCTGCAAAAACTGGGGGCAGCTTTTCCAGCTGCAGTTGTGACAGTATAAAAACACTTTGCCAAGCCAGTTTTCCACACTAGAGCTCAGGTTTTTCCAGGAAATTTTACATGTCTTTGAGTTTTTTTCAGCAGGCTACAGAAGAGAATATGTGTCCTTTAACCCAGGTGTTTACCTGGTGAGAGGACAGCGACCCAAGTGCCTACCAGTTTTGGGGATCCTCCTATCCCAAACCTCTGAGCCCATGGCTGTCTGAAAACCTGGGATCATGGTCTGAGCACACTGGAGCCACCTCCAGTGTCTGGCACTGAGGTGCCTGGCAGGTGACTGTCCTGTATCCAGGATCTTCATTGTGTTTTTCAGAGACTTTCAGCACAGTCAGAATTATCAAATTCATGTATCTATCCCCTTCTCTCAGTCCTAGAGTTTCCAATGCATCTCCCAGCTTACCAGGACGCAGGAATATACAACAGTGAGGAACAAAGGCCTGAAATGAGAAATTTTTACAAAAAACCACTCCCACTCTTAAATAATGAATGCAATGTGATGCTCCATTTATGTCATATATTGTCTGTAACCACAAAAATAAGAGTAAAGCAATCCTATATTTGTCTGAGAGGAAAAATTCTGGAACAGAATGAGAGCTGCCAGAGATGTCTGGATCTATAGAGAAATGCCTGCACAGCAAAGAGGTGGATGTCCAGTGTGGCAGAAGACCTTGCTGAAATCATTTATGATGTATTTCCTGCATCTGCCTTGAACTGTCAGGAGACCTTCAATGTGTCCTTCATCGTTTCCCATCCTTATTCTTCTTAAACTTCAATCTCTGCATCCCCAATGGCATCATGATCTCATGTGAAATACAGGGGGAATGCCCTTCTGGTCTCTGAATGCAATTTTGCATTAAACTGGGTGCTGGCCATCAGCAAGATGAGCCACTCCAAACATTGATTTAAACATTTCTGTGCACTAATCCACACTAAGTCATAGGCAGAGTGATTTATCATGTGTGTGCATAAGTGTAGGGAAAAAAAAAAAAGACAGTCTTGAGAACTGTGCTGAGGTGATCTATGTCCTGGCTAGAAATGTGCTAAGTTGGTAAAGGCTGGGCAGAAATAATAAGAGGGGGATGATTCACTGATTTTCACCTGCCTTCTACCAAATAAATCACAAAGGCTGGCTGTGCCTCCCTTGAGATTCCTATTTTCTCTGCTCTCCCCCAGCCACAATGAAAGGGGGTTTTCTTCCGCTTGAACTGACCTTTGGCAAACATTTCCCTTCCAATTAATATCTGAAATGTCCTTGTGGGCTGCTGATTTTGGAGACAGCAGGGAGATGGCTCTGAAGCCACTCGCCCAAGAGTCAGGGCACAGAATAATTACCTGAATTCATAAGGTTCATTCCAGTCTAGATGAAGGCAGGGAGAAGTTAACTAGAGGTCTTCTTTGGAGAGCAATATGTTTGTTTTTCTGGACTCTCTGGTCTCCCTGTGCTGGCTGCTATCTGTATACTGTGATTATTCCTCTTATGGACTGTTGAGCAATTACTGTGTCTGAGCACTGGGCTCACTGTCCTCACGTCATTATCAGTTTTATAGCCCAGTGGGAACCTCCCAGGAATGAGGCTTTGACTGGGGTTTGACCTGGTTCACTGGACTAAATAGAAAGACAGCAGGCTGGGCATAGGTGTTTGGCAGTGGGGAAGATGTTGCCTGACTAAACCAAAGAAATTTTATTAAAAACATTTGTCAAAATCTTGCCACATGCA
Organism: Argya squamiceps; assembly: GCA_037834095.1. Classification (NCBI taxonomy): domain Eukaryota; kingdom Metazoa; phylum Chordata; class Aves; order Passeriformes; family Leiothrichidae; genus Argya; species Argya squamiceps. The sequence continues at coordinate 107,386,774 of JBBMKD010000001.1, forward strand.
AACTTAAAGGTAAAGCCTAGAGTGACTTAATAAACAGTCTTATTAAAAAGGACCAGGATAACTAAAAGAGGTAAAAGAAAAACATCAGATTAATGACTGCAGGAAATTCGAGGGTTGCACTGAGTATTTCCTTGTCCAGACCAAGTTCTCTGAATTTTGCAAACTCTTGCTAAGGGGACAATATTGCAGGCAAATTACTGGCTGGAGGCTGGCTATGTGATGTGCTGTGAAACACTTGGGTTTTCATAGTACAATTATCTGGATTTCATGGCACTGCCATGTCAAGCCAGTGGTGTTAACAGTGGTGTCACTGTCAGGATGGATGAAGGACACGATGTAAGGTTGGTCAGTGAAAAGAGGTAAGATCCTTCAAGACAAGGTTTTTGCCACACAACTAAAACTCTCTCATGTGCTCTTGGGCAAGGGTAAGTGAAATGGGATGAACAGTGGTCCACTGCTTGTGCAGTTTTTTGTGGGTGGCACATACACCGTTGTGTCATCCCTTCTTTCCCAGCTAGTCCATAGCTTTAGGTCCTAAACCTCCTTACTGGCTTTGTGACATCAATTTTGTCCCCTTGCTGAAACCTTTTCTTTCTGTGGCTTTGGCACAGTCCTGTCCCTCTCAAGACCTCTTTTTACTTCTCTGTTTATTTGTTTAATGCTTCTCATCAATGGCTTCCTCTGTTCTTCTCCTTGCTTCCTTTGAAATGAGAATCTCACAGTACATCACTCATCCTCTCTGCATTCCTGCTACATCCTCTTATGAGCTTATAAGAGCCATTCATTAACCTGAAAGTAATCTTTCTAGGCTAAAACATCAACATCCTTTGCATCCTCCTTCCCTTCCCTTAGTCATCACCATTCTTCTTGACCCTGGAGGTCTCTCATTCACCACTCTCCATGTCTTTCAGGTCCACTGTAAGATGAATTTCTACAGCCTGAGTTACTTGCTGTGCCCAATATGGTATTTGTAATAGTCCACTGTGAGGGGAATTTATGAATCCTTCCCCTCTTGGCCTTCCTAGTATGCAAACAATTAAATCTAATGCATGTGCACTGATAAAGCAATTTCCTTCCCTGCTCTATCCCTTTCTGCTCCTGTCTTCCTTATAAATATATCAAGCACAAATATTCTCTTTTCCCTTTCCAGACTTCTGGCCATTTATTTACTTTGATGCCCTGTTGATTTCCATCCTCTGCAATGCCAGAAATCCCAGCCCCCTTTGCCTGGATATCCAGTTTCCCACTGAGTGCACACATGCTTTCCTCATCGTGGAAGGGGGGCTCTCCTGATACCGGTCTTTAAAATCTGCATTTTGCAGGCATTTTCATTGTGCTGCCTACACAGCAGTGCCAATTAAACATGATGGTACAGGCGGCCAAGGAGATGAAAAGGCCTTTTCTGTGCGGTGTTTTGCCCCTACATTTACATGTGTGTGGCTGAGCTATTCATAGGCATTACGTGATCTCTTTAAATGGGACCCGGGTATGTGAGGAGGAGGCAGTGTGAAAGGGTGTGAAGGGCTGGCCTGTGACTGGGGTTTGGATGCCAGCTCTGTCACTGCTTTGGCATGCTCTGACAAGTCACCTGCTCATGCCTCTGTTTCCCCACCTTTGAAACAGGGATAGTTTTGCTTACCCTGTTTTCCAAGTGCTTTGAGACCGAGTGATAAAATATGCTATGCAATAACCATTGCTGTTTTTCCTGTCCCATTCTTTCTCATTATGTGTCACTCCAACTTTGGTTTCATCTGTAGCTAAATTAATCCACAGGCATCTGAAGGAATCCTACATTTTACATTTTTCACAGCATGATGGCAGAGGCATTGCAGTGCTCTCTAACTTGCAGGTGCTAATGCAGCACAAATAAAAATGATAATAAAAGCCCCTCTCCTGGAGCTGTGGACAGTGCTACAAAAGGGAATGCTAAGTGTCTGCACTCAATAATGGGGATCTAAAGTGACTTCTTGTGACATTTTATAGTCGGATGGTTGCCTGAAAAGGATCCCATATGGGATGTAAATTGCATGTGTTGCTGCCATATGCTTGGGGAAGCGAGATCCGTTTGTTCTGTTAGAAGAGAGGAGCCTGCTGAATTCAAACCACAAGTCAGGTACACATCGTGTTCATCCCAGCTTGTGTTAGGGCTGTAGCAGCTTTTTATTCTTCTTCTTTTGAGTGCTGCACAAAGCTCAGTTTGGTGAGGCTGAGCTCCTGTCACAGGGAATTTGTTTATTATTTGTGAAGGGATGTATCACATCCTGATGTATTTTAACTCCTAGGGAAAAAAACCCATATGAGCTTCCCCATATAACATAGGAAGCCAAATTCAGCCATAAGCCTGACTCCAGGAATTTCCTGACTTCATGAGTGTTCCAATCACTTACATGAGGGCTGAATTTGGCCTGGGATACACATTAGGACAATGGATTGCTGTTTGAAAACTAAGAAGTTTCTCTTTAATCTTTTCAAGTTTCTTATATTCCAGGAAAGATAGGTAGACTGGGAGGTGGGTGTTGTCTGAATTTTCTCTATCCTCTCCTTCTCTGTTCTGACACCTTATAATGTTTTAGGATTCCTGTTTATTATTTAAGACCTGTAACAGTTTTATGGCTATGCATGAATACAAGACAAAATAACTTGGAAGACACAGAAACTGCCAGACTGAAGACCTCCATTAGATGCTGACCTTACCTGTCCCTTGCTGTAATTCTAAAAACAAGACAATTTTTGATTAAGGGATTATGTTTTGAAAGGAACAGCAGAATGGTTGAGGCCCTTAACAGTATCTGTGATTTCCTAATAGCACATTCCTCACTTCCATTGTTTTAATTTGGCTCTGACACTCAAGAATCTTGTAGCAGAAGCAGCATGGTCCTGAGAGGTCATTTTTCCTTAGGAAAAAAAATTCCAAGCTCTTAGATTTATTTTTTTTTTACAAGATCCATGCACTCGATCACAAGAAAATGGTTTTGCTTCCAAAACACCCATTGTACAGGTGTCACCTGAGGTTAGGGGGTTTGCAACCACTCAGCAGCTGCATCAAACAAGAAGCTGCAGGGCAGGTGCTGCAGCTTCTCACCTCTCCAGACCCTGCCCTGCTGATAGCTGGGCATGGCTGAGCCATGCTGGCTCCCGTGTAGGCTGGGGGTAGGAACAGGCATCTCTGAGAGATGCATTTTGTCCTGGTGAGAAGACCTAAAGCAGTCCAAGAGGTAAATACTTTAAGCCCAGCTACTGCTGTCTCCTGGCTGTGAGTAGGGGATTTGTGACCAGCCCACATAGGGACATCTCCAGTGAGAGAAATTCCTCTCACGCTGTTTCAATTTGGTCTCATGAATTTAATGGCTGCTTTGAAAACGTGTAAATTGCTTTCCTTGGGTCACAAAGTGAGTCTGCACCACATCCCCCAGTGAAGCTTCAGATGACTCATTCCCACACTGGTCACATCCCAGTCTCTGCCTCTCTCTGCCGTGTTCCCATCTCTCCCTCACTGCTTATTTTTTGATAATGTGTCCAAATGAACACTTTCACTGTGAGTGTTTGAAAGAGCCACTCATTGTCTTTCATTTACATGCTGATAAAAGTCATAAGCCATGAAATAGTTTAGTCATATATCATCCGCGTTTCCACCTTCCTGCAGGGATTCAAATAAGTCTCCCAGGAAGAAATTTTAGGCAGTTTACCCACCCCTAGGCAAGGGCAAAGCATCTCTCCTCGTTCTTTAACCCACATATGGACTACCAACAGAGAGCATCACACTCACAGAACCATTTAAGAGAGAAAAAAGAGAAAGCAAGACAAGGCTATGAAAAAAGTCCCTGGAAGAGAAAAAGAGGAAAAAATAAAAGGAAAAAAACCCCTACCAACAGTAAATAAGAAAAGAAGAAGCAACTAAAATGAATTAAAAAGAGGTTTTCCAGGGATGCTGCTGAATGAAGCTTTTGTGGCCCTTGGATGCTGTGGTACAGAGCAGAGACCTCAGGCCATGCCGTGTGCTGCACCCCTTCAGTCCCATTTCTGTGCCGTGATCAGCACTGCTGCCTGTCTCACAGCTGAACTAGGGGCAGTCAGAAACCAGAAATCCCATCCTCAGGAAAACTGCAGGGCTTCAAAATTTGGTTTGATTCTGAATCATAAATAAAAGTGGCATTGCACTTATTTTATTTTTTTTCATGGGAGCAAACATTCAAACACTGAAGTCCAATTGATTCCTTTGGGCTCATTAAATTAGACTTCATTTTGCATTTATGTAAAATAACAGTGTAACATAAAAGCTGTAGCAAAAAACTAAGAATGGAATATTTTAACACATTTTGCAAATATTTTAATGAAAGCCATGTGTACCAGTAAAAAAATTCAGTTTTTTCAAACCAGCATTTCCCACCTGAAGAAAAATAGTCCCTTTAATATATCTCTGCATTGTCTTTCCAGTACATTCGCCTATTGGTTAAAACTGAGTGTTAAACAATCAAAAATATGTACCTGTCACGCTCCCATTTCGATTTCCTTTCTGGAAGGAAGAAGGCCAGCCAGTGATTTATGGAGGCCTGTGAAGACCAGTAGAATTTTGTTCTGATGGAGACCAGCCTGAAGATTTTTCATCTCTGTGTCATACCAGGATTTAGGCTTCAGAGGCAAAAAAGAGAAAGTTGGTGGGAGAGGAGGAAGGGAGGGACCATAAAGCAGCTGTGCTGGATGGTTGCAGATGAGTAAAGGTTGACTCCACTATTTAAAACCAAGCCAAGATAAATGTCAGGTATTTCTAACATCACTGCTTGTCATCATTCTCTTATCAATATTTTGTGTGACATAGGGGCCGGGCATCCCTTGAATTCACACACAAAAGAAGCAACATCACAGGCTGCAAGCAAGTGAAGTCCCAGATCATTCAGGAATGGAAATACTTTTCTGTCCCTCTGTGGGTCAGAAATTTACCTTCTCCTTGTTGGTCTCTTCAGGTCAGCATTGTAGAATAATGCACGTGACTGAGCATTTATGAAACTCCAGTAACTTGCTTACGCCAGAAAATGAGGCTGTGCATTGTTTGATAATCCAGCAATTACTAATAATCCTGCTAGCTTCCTCTGCGAAGAAACAATGATTTCAGGAGAGTCACTGCATGAACAAAGCATTCAAAATGCAGTTATGAAGTGGATAATATTTTATAAGTAGTTCTGTAAATATATCCCCGGGCAAGGAGATTCAAATCAAGACTTAAACTAGGAAACACCTCCTTTGATGAAAAAAATATGTCCCTGAGAACAGTTGGAGCCATTTGCTGAGATAAATCAGATGCTACGCTCCACTTTTATGGGTTGCTAAACCCCAGAAATATATGGTTTGTCTGGGATCTGTTGGCTGCATTCTTGTGCTATGAACACAAATATTGTAGTCCACTAACTAAGAAAAATGATGGAGTCAGCAGGCAACAGCAAATATCTTCTTTTCTCATTCTTACTGATTAGAGCTGAGAGAAAACTCAGCTCTGGTGAAACCTCTGGAGCTGTCTGATTTTTCCCATATTAGGCATGAGCTGAAAGCAGCCTGGGTCTCCTGTTGCCACTTCTACCTCTAGGAAGGGAAGTAAAGAAAATATCACAGACCTTTTTTTTAATACAGAGCAGAGGGCTCACTAGTTGTTACAAATATCTGAAAGAATAATGGATTTTTAGGAATGCTGTCTCAAGAGAGAGTCTTAGAGACCACTAAGCCCCTCATGTCTCCAGCATCTCCAAGTTTATGACAAACACACCTTCTATTCTGGACACTGTCAACTTATATAAAGGGAAACGAAATCACTTATCTTAACAATGGGATGCAAAAGCAACAAAAGAAGAAATATATTACATTGTCCTTCTTCCCTCCTCCCCTCCCATGCAGGATGGGTTTTCTCCACAAAAACATTTCTCACAAACAATTGCACCTGAAGTCTTTCAGCCAGGCAGTCAGGGAGCCATGGGGACACAACCTGTTTGTAGGTAGAAATGATCAAGGATGAGGATGATATAAGCAAAAAAATACAGGTATAAACTAATAAATACAGAAAGCATATCTGAAAATACATGTGAGGTATCACAAGTGTGTAATGAGGAGGCATCACAAAAGCATAACAACATGCTTTGCTGCTTTGCAATATCAGTTCAGGAGGCAGAGAAAGGTCCACTTCCAAACAATCCCAGAAAAGATGGGATGGGAATGATTGGCCCAGTTCACATCTTGTCTCATTTTCCTGAAGCTTGTGTTTCTTGGGTGTGTGGCTGCAAAGGTAAGGGACAGACTGTTCACTCCAGACACTGAATTGGCTGCCAGTGAGATGCACAGTGTTTTCTTACAGAGATCTTGTTTTTTCTCCCTCTATTGTCCTGCTTAGTCTGTGTTACTATTTATGTTACAGTTGTTCCTCTGCTAATCAGTAAACTGCATTGAAATTCTCCCAGTTGAATTATCAGCCAAAACTCGAAGTGCTGGTGCTTTTGTTGGCAGCAAAGAGAGACATCACAACATTTCATCACACAGAAGCATGTAGCCTTCTATTCTCACCCCCTCTTTTTGTTCCCTTCACTTTTCTTTGGCCTGGGTAGAAAGCAATGGTAAATATGTTATTAGCACTTACAGGAAAATATTTCCATTGTGAAATGGAATGTCCTGTCCATCCAGGACATATTCTATTAAATTTGTAATTTCAATTCTGAACTTTCAGACTAATTATCTTAGCAATTCCTCTGACTCAGCCTCATAAAGAAGAGAATTTGTCTGCATTTTTTTCTAAAGCCATTTTAGCCAGTTGAGCTATACACATGTTAGAAAGAAAGCTGTTTCTTCCTTCCCCTCCCATTTTTGCTTGAGCACTGACACTGATGTAGCCTTCTGCTGTGTGGAGATGTGCAGTTTCCTGGTGGGTGATGTCATGGAAGGTACCACAGGGAAGCTCCAACACACCTGCAGTGAGAACATGCCTTCCTCCATTTTTGTGCCAAACACAGAAAAAAATCCCATTTTTAACTAATGACATTTTCAGGTGGCTTAGGGGTGGTTTTGAAAGAAGTGCCAATTAAGCTAGACAAAAATCCCCCAGTTACAGAACTTTCTGTTTGGGAGCTCAGGTTGAAATCATTAGTGTAATTAAAGTTTTCAGAGAACCTTCTAGTGCTAATGGCACCATGCAGGGTGTGGACCTGCCTGTCCCTATGCAGGCCAAGAGACAGGGTGGAATACATACAAGAAACAGCACAAAGAAGAGAAATTCACACCTCTCTAATCAAATAATTTCTTTCTTCCACCCACCTGACCCCACTTGTACAAACCAGCACAGATGTATCTTCTTCCACCCCTTTTTACATCTTGCATATTGAGTTATGCTGATAGCTAAGAAAAGCATTTCTAAAGGTCAGAGAAGTGGTGGGTTTTTTCCACCTACTGGACCAAGGAAACTTGGAAAACACTATAATCATCAATACTAACAACAGCAAAGAGTACTAGGAACAAACTACTTGCTCCAAAGAAAGATCAGGGGAAGGGGTGTGCTTTGAAGTGTGCATAAAAGAGAAGAAAAAGAGCATTTTGTTGTGATTATTACAGAAAATATATTTTTTCAAAAGTCTCAGAAACCAGGAGAAGGAAGATCTCCACACCCTTCCCACAGTTCCTCCTTCTAGCCTGGAAAGAAAGCAACATTTGACACATCTCTGAGGGTGAGCTGTGTGCAGTTGTTCTCACATGGGCACAGCAACCCCACCAAAAAGGCTGGAGCAGATGGCAGGCACGTGGGTGGGGAGTGGATTGCAGAGATTCCAGGAGTAACAAGGGAGAGCACTGGTTATTAGGAGAACTACAAATATGCAGGGACATGGCTTCAGCAGTGCTCAGCCCCCCTTTGCTGCACAAGCCTGTGAGACACAAACACTCTGGAGGGGTATCAGCCAGTGGGAGGAGTGTGGTGGGACAATACTCTGAGATGATTAATAGCAGCATGGTGAGAGTTGCCATTTATATTTAGTTATTCTTCTCCTCTGTGTTATGAATCATCTGACACACCAGAAGTTGAGAACAGATTGTGCAGAGGTTGAAGTGCTCATGACAGGGTGCTGCTCAGGTAGCACAGGCCATGGTGGTGAGCCCTGCAGGCCTGCTCTCCTTTCAGAGAGAAGAACAGGGAAAGTGTGTCACTGCTCCTTCTCTGGACAGCTCATGCAGGCTTTTGGAATGTGGAGACAGGGATGATGTGACAAATATCCAAGTCGTGATTCAGTCTCAGGTCTGGAAGTGGGAAGAAGGCACACACACAGATCCAGGAGCTGGGAAATCCCCCTGGATCCCACAGAAAAGGCATGAATTTGAATCTGAAATTAGCAGGCAGATTGGTGAGCCAGTAGTCCAGACAGTTTTTCAAAAGCCAGAGTTCTTCAGGAGCCTACCTTTCTACCAGACCCTTCATCAGAAACCTGTAGCACAGAGCAGCTTGGGATGCTCTACAGAGCCTGCTGGAGAAAGATGCATTTGGGGCAAAGGAGAGGCCTGCAGCCAGTCTAGCAAAAGGAGCATGGAATCACATTACTGTCTCTTTCTACATTCCCATTGTTGAGATATTTTTGTGTGAGCATAAAAACACAGGCATCACACAGAGACCAGGAATTGTATCAGAGGGAATGATCTGGTGGAACAACTGGCAAGGAGATCAAGTTGAGAACCTAATTCTATTTTATCTCCTCCTGTTTCTGCCCTCGATGTCTAAAGTATCCCATTAGATATCAGGCAGTGTCAGTGTCATTCCTAGAGCCAGCAGGAAATACTCAGACACAAAGACCCCAAGAATGGGATCACAGCTCTGCATACAATATTCAGTGTTGTTGCACACACCCATGCTCAGATATCCACCCCTGAAAATAACACTGAACATGAAGAAGAAGGTTAATCCAAGTATGTGCCAGCTCCCAGTGATGTGAGGCCACTCAGGGCAGGATTTGCACTGCAAGGCCCTGGCTTTTCAGGACAGTGGGCTCAGGGTGGGCTACCCTTACCCTGGAGCCCAGAGTCATGTTGTGTAACATGAAATATCCTTTTTTTCTTACTTGCAGCACTTTTGCTAGATGAACTCCCACTTAGTACTGCAAATTCCTGGTACCAGGAATGTGTCTGTTAACAAGTATTGGAGGAAGGCATCTCTGAGCCCCCACAGGCACACTGCTCCTGATGATGCCATTTCAGAAGATCCAGGGATATGTGCAATATGCAGAATATTGTTCCAGGAATGTCAACAGCATCAGGGCCAAGAGGTCTCCTGAAACCACTTAGAAGAAAACAAAGGCAATCACTCATTTTCCCTCAGTGCTCATACCTAGGTTATATAACATGTCCTGGTCACTATTATTTTTGTCTTCCCGTCCTACCCCCGTGGCAGATGGTTCACCTTGTGTTAATTTGATTCATAAGATTTCTGGGATAGAGAATGTATCTTGCTGTGCTTGCAGTGTGTACATCTGGCATTTCCTGGCTTTCAAGATCTTGACTCTGCAGCCTAAATAAATACAATTTTTGTACAGAGATATTTGTAATACATTTGTATTGCTATATTTATATTAATAATGTATCATTAAACATTGGGGGAAAGTAATTTGAAATGCAAAATGAAGAGAGAGGTGGATATGAAAAAATTATAATGCTGTAAAATGTAGAAAATTGCCATATATTCACAAGGTAACTGAGTTAGGTTCTGCAGAATGACTTCTACACACAGAACTTTTAATTTTCAAGTGTCTGACTTTGCAACTTGTTTCTTAACTTAATTATTTTGCATGCTTCTGTTTTTAAATTTAATTCTCCATTTTTTTTTCCCTGGAGTGAAAAATGATGAAGAACAAATTATATGTAACTGTAGCAACCTGTTGTCATTATGAGAAGGACCTGAACTCCAGACACAAACACAGAGGATAGGTCTTGCCTCCAGACCCAGACCCCAAAATTTAGGTGTAGCTGGAATAGCTGTCTACATGTGAAACACTTACCTATCCTGCCACTGCAGTCATTGGGGTCTACAGGACTTCCTTAAAATGGGATGTCTGGTGAATTCACAGCTCTGCAGGTCCTACATCCTTCAGATGGCTCTCCAGTGACAGTAACAGGAGCTGAGACATTCACTCCACCTGCAGGTTCCTGTGCTGGGGATGGGTGTGTTTAAGGGTCTGAAAGTGGAGACAAAAGAGGAGCATCTGAACCTGCTCCCTGACCATGGACTTCTGGTGCTGTCTTACACACTCTAGGGAACCCCCTTTGCCCTCCAGCCACCTCTCCAGAAGATTGTCGATCTCCTGCTTTTCCTTCAGCCCCAGAGAAATCTGCAGGAGACCAGAGGGTGTCTGATATTGCACAAGTTGTCTTTGCACAATAGAGCTGAGCCCCGAGTGTCCCCTCCAGGCTGGGGGATGGATACACCCAGGAGAGCTGTGCTCAGCCCACTCCTTGCTCACCTCCTGGGGACAGGAAGGTCCTGCAGGCTGGGAGTGAGGAGGGGAATGCTGCTCTTTAACATGGTGCTCCAGAAAAGGAGGCATTCTGCTGCTGTGTACAGGGTTCAGAGTAATGTGTGATTGTACAGGGAGAGGGAAGGCCCCTGGCCTGTTTCTCTTCTCAGCACTGATTGCTTCAGCAGAGATGCTGAGGCCTCCCAAGAGGAGTAAGATGAGTGGGTTTGCTACAGCCACAGCCTATCCTCAGAAAGCTGATGGCTGGCAAGGAAGCAAGTCTTTCCCAAAGATTAAAATTAAGGGTGATATTTTGGGGGCAATATACTTCTTCACAAAAACCTAACAAGAATTTCACTCTTTCAGCAAAAAGGATTTGCTTCTGCTGAAAATCCAGCTCCCCTCACCCCACAGCAAAACACTGAATATATGAAAGTTCCTGGTGAAACATCATGATGGTCTTTTGTAATGAAAAGCACTAAGCAATGTAAAACGACAGGGTCCTTATCCACTCCTCCTGAATTAATCAGAAAGGGGTTTAGGCTTTTAAGAGAGGATAATGAGGATAGAGTTGCTTATCATGGGCAGGATGCCATTTATATGGGTGCCTGACAGGCAAATCATCTTGGAAGTATTGAGTATTGTTGTGCCAAGCCCCTGTGCTGGTTTTGTGATGTTCACCCAGCCTGGAATGCAAAATCAATTTTTGATGGAAACCACAACTCTGTGAATGATTTTCAGATGACACTAATGAGATTTTGCTTTGTGTTTATCAGTACGAAATGGAAAGCCCAAAGAAGACAGAAGGGACAATTGTTGTCTTGCAAAAATATAGCTACATCCACATAAACCAGAAGTTCAGGTTTACCAAGAACTAAAAAATTGGTTATAAGTTATTTTAAATGGGGCATCACGTGGTTTGATACAAGTCTGGCCCTGTCCTGAATTAGAATGTGCCAAGTTTGTCATCCCCTCTTAGTCATGCCATAGGCACATCTACAGCATCACAGTTTGATATTCTGTCACATGTCCTCTCGGCTGACAAAGACCTGCTGCCACATTCCCAAAATGTGCACAGCTGACAGGTGGCCACTTCCATGACTGTGCCATCCAGGAACACATTCTGACACACAGTCTTGCTTGTATCCTGCTGAACTGCAGATGACATGCTCACCCAGGTATGCCCAGCCTGGAGATGAGACTTCAATGAGATGTCTCACACCCTTCCTACTAATGGCATCCTCAGCCACATGGCACCACAGCAGCTGAAAGCCTGGCTTGTCCTGAAAAGGGATATTAGAACAAAGGTTTTGCTTTCTCCCAGGGTGCTAGGACTTTATCCCAGCTTCCTGCAATCAGAGGTTTTGTGTTTCCCTATGCTGCTTCCCAACTGCTGTGTTTAAGTGCTGCTAATGATAGCTTTTGGTCCCCTTGTTGCTGGGCATTGGCATCAGCAGCTGTGCAGGAGCTGGAACAGACTCGTGGCTCTGCCATGGCAGTGGCAGAGCAGCCAGAGTCAGAGGGCTTGTCTTCCAAGCCTCCTCAGCATGCCAGCTATGAATGGCTTTATTTTTCTTCATGTGTAGCCTCTACATGCTCAGGGCTAGAAAGCAGTTCAGAGGTGTCTGGGAAGTGGGCTGGACAGTGTGCTCCAGCAGGAATGGCCCATGATTCAATCCCTGTGTGATGCTGAACTCAGCTGGGGCTGAGGCCAAAGAGGGAATGAGTCCACTCAGGCACCAGTATGAAGCTGAAGCAATAACCACTGCACATTTCTGCCTGTGTTAAAAATAATTAACGTCTGACCCCTCAAAAAGTCTCTGGGAAAGTCCCTGGTGTTGTCTATCTCTCTACTTCTCAGCTGCCATATTTCAGACTTGGGAAGAGGGGTCCATGTTATAATGGACCAACTTTTATACTGCCTATTAGCAAAAGGCCACTGTGACCTCTGCAGAAAACTATTAGAGTGTTATAAAAATTTCAATAAGCTTGGCCATAAAATATGAATGGGTTAAAAATTCACAGTCCTTCGTTTAAATATTTTGTTTTCAGCAGAGCACAGAGCTGCCCATAGTGTGCTATTAAAATACAGTTAGGCAGAATATTATATACTGATGGAAAACCATAACAGCAATAGAAGAAGAGCTGTGGTATGGAACCAAATCAAACCATGTATTTTGTAACAGCTCAAATGCACCCTGACTCTAACTGATTACTACATTACTGCTGTAGCTGCTGCATGGACATGCTGGGAATGTATAAAGAGTCACTCTCACTGTTACTCAAACCCTTTTCTCTGTGGAATGACAATTTCCCATTTTTCAGTCTCCAGCATTCCTTCCTTTCTGTTCAGATGTGCTTAGTTATTCAGACCCATTTAACTGTTTGTCCTACTGCAACATGATTCATACCTCAAGACTCAACACAGGAACTGCCATACCAAGAAAAAAAATACGATGACATGCAAGACACCCTCTTCTCAACAGGTTATTCCTTCATTTTGTAGTGGAAAAGCCTTTTGTTTGGTTTCATCTTACCAGCAAGACAGGAGCTTTACTGTTTCAAGGTATTGGGGTTTTTTTCTGTAGCAACTGGGTACAGCATATAGCTATTTCTGTCTCCTGATTTTTCTTGTCTTTTTCATACATTTCTCCTAACAAGCTTAGAGCTGTGCTGGCTGCCATCAATTCTCTTCATTTTTGCTCCTGTATACTTGAAGGCTTTTCCTCTCCCCAGTCTTGCCATTCTCAGCCTGCTCAGAACTACTCCTCTAGTGGGGAGAAAAAAGCCCTTTCCAGGTATTTTGACTTTTCTGGAACAAAAATTATTGTACAGATTTTTTTTTTTTCCCACAGGAAAATAACTGACTTTTGGCTTTGTGCATAAATCAAGACAAAGGTGGAGCAATGGTCATTTGTCTGGGTCTGCCTCTCTGGCCTCTTCCTCAGGGACTAGGCCTGAGGAACTGGTTGATGCCTCTGTGTTGCTCCCCAGTTTTCTACACTTATATTTTCTTCTTACAGCTCCTCTGGAAAAAGATACTGCCTCAGGCCATGGGTTTAAAGCATCCTGAATTGTGTCTCCCCTGAGGATCTCAGGGGCAACATCTGGGCTAGGAGAGAGCCTGAGGAGACTCCTGGTCCTCCCTCTACTCTGGCATAAACACACTGGTCTCCATTTCCTCAGATTCATTTGCAGCAGCTGTCTGGCAGGGGGTGCTCACTGAGCCTTTCACATATTACCCAGCACTCCCAGAATAGAGTTATTGGCAGCACACAGATTGGAGAATTTGAGAAATTATGGCCATTTCTTGAGTTAGCCTCTGTAGACTCACCTAAACTGTCTGTAGAAGGGTAGAAAAACTAGTAGAAAAACTTATTACAACTTTTTGCTGTCTGAACATTGATCCTATCAGGTTTTAAAGATGAGCAGCTGAGCATGCAACTCTTATCCTTTGCCCTAAATCCTCCCTATGACATTTGGAGTATAAGGGTTTGGTTTTTTTTTCCTTTTAACTGGCTACAGATATTAGGAGCCTGTTGTCTCTGTCTGCTGGGGAATGGGGTCCTTCTGAATTCTCCACAGAGTAAGTACTGCTCTTCTCTAGACCATGGAAGCAACCCAGCACACGTCTGTCAGGGGATGCATGATAATGACAATGGGGAATACAGGAAATACATGGGGAATCCAACAAATACAGTTCCCTCAGTGGTGGTCCCCATGGTCTCTGCAGCACAGGCACTGATTTTTCTCAAAGTTCCTGAGGGAGCAGGACAAAACTGGGAGAAGTGTAACTCTCCATGAGCACATACACCCACAAAATCCACGTCGAAGGTTGGTGAAGACAGAGACCAAGCAACATCCATTCAGCCAAACCATGACATATCTGACAATACACAAACCATCTATTTGAGCTCTCCACACAGAATTCAGCCAAATCCCCAAAGATTTTCAGTCATAAATCATTTTAAAAAGCAGAATTTATATAGGAGAAGCAAGATGAGAAAGTGGCTGTCTTTGATCATCACCTCCACTGGTCAGCAAAATGGGCTGCTCTTCATCCAGGTGAGCACAGATTACCACCAGTGGGGAATGGGGGAACATTCCTCTGCTCCTGGCTACTTTAAACAGCTGCAGGAATGGTGGACAATGACACAGTGGATTCTTTGCCCCCCAGTCTCAGGGTCAGATAATAACATTCCCATGCATCACTCCTCTGCAAAGGAAGTATGGTTCAGTTACCAGCAACTCAGGGCAGAGCTAGAATCAATTAGTTCTAGATTAAAAACTACTTTTTTAGAAAAAGTCTATGTTAAACATTAATAGAGGGAAATTAGTTAACTATTACACAAGAGCAGAACGCAGTACCAAAGGGCACATGGGAAAGTTTGGGAGCATAAAGTAAAATCCAGGCCCCACTGAAGTCAGTAGGACTAAGATTTTATCTGCTTGGCTTTAATGAATTTAACAATTTAGTAATTTGTCCACAGATTCTCAGCCTGTAGAGGACACCATATGGTTCACCACTCTTGTTATTAAAGCACAGGGACAAGGAAAATGATGGAGGGCTTCCATTTCCTAGGACAGGTTGGTAATAATACAATATTTCCATCACCCTGTAAGGAGGTGACATAAGTGCTTCACTAGCCATCCCTGCTAAACCACATATTTCTCCTTCAGCACTGCTCTCAGAACTGTTATGGCAGTATTTATACTCTGCCAGAATCACTCCTCTGTGAGTAAAAAATGGTTATACAAGCAGACAGCACAGCAGCTACATGTAACTGTGTGCTCCTCCTCATGTGCACACCCAATACTTTGTTTTCAAAGGCTGGCCATGGGGCACCTGTGGCAGGTTTCTGCCCTCACATGAACAGGCTGGTGGCCCCAGCCACCAAAGCAGAAGCTGTGCAGACAGAGCCTGGCTGCATTTGGGCTTTCTAATTTTAAAGCCACACTACATTACCACTGATCAAATTCTTCAGGGCACTGAAATCGATCTCTGCAGAAAAGCTGCACCCATGGATGCTGCTCATGTGATCCTGTTTAAATTGGAGCACCACAGAAAAGACAAACTATTGTGATTGCTTTTATTCCACTCTCTACAACAGATATTTTCCAGCCTGGTGGGCTGATAGGGGAGAAAAGCAGAATAATCCTTGACTGTCTTAACTGTGTCAGCAGAAGCCTCTGGTGCAGATCCAGCTACACTGGCGAGAGTTTGTGTTCTCTGGGATAGTTTGGCTTGCTCATAAAATATAGCTCTGCTTTCTTTAGGAGCACAGAGAGCAGAAATGGTGATACAGCTACACACCCAAGAACAAACTGTGTTTCTCAAATCACTGTACCTGCATCACTGTGCAAGAAAAATCCTTCTAGGGCCAGCAGAGCTTCCGAGTGCC
This sequence comes from Argya squamiceps, assembly GCA_037834095.1. Lineage (NCBI taxonomy): Eukaryota > Metazoa > Chordata > Aves > Passeriformes > Leiothrichidae > Argya > Argya squamiceps. The sequence goes on from JBBMKD010000001.1 coordinate 107,402,636, forward strand.
ACGCATGAGCTTTGAGAAACTTGAGCAACTGCTTTAATGTGTGACCAGATCCAGCTGTCACTCACTCCCTGTTGCAAAGGTTATCTCCCCCTTAGCAATGTGAGGTGAAGGAAATGTCATCTCTTCTTTGGTGGCTCCAAATTTTGATCCATGGCATTAGTTAAAGGCTTTAATGTGCAGGATTTGGAATGGGAGTAGATGAAAGTGGGTGCACATCTCCTTCTGCTGACTCTTAAAAGGTTGTGACTTTGAACAGAGGGACAGAGCAGACAGCTGGAGGCAATAACATCTTAAACTGCTACAGCAAGGGTTACCATCTGACAAAACCCCTTGTAATGAAATTGTATACATTGACTTGAGAAATGCAGATGTTAAGATCATCTGCTAAAGCACCAAAAAGTAGGGAGAATATGTGGTAAATTTCCTTTATGGGCCAGCATTGCCCCAGGACTTTTGTGGCTGAAATCAGGACTCAACCCCGGTGCTTTCTCTTTTGTGCTTTCCCTTTTCAGTCAGTCTCTAGCAAGGGAGGAGTGACGGTTTTTCAAGCTTTCCTGTGCTTGCTGTTAAGGATATCTGCAGAGTGGGGCTTTTCTGGTGCTCAGCTGTGGGAGCAGGGACAGTACAACCCTGGCACCTGTTCTGATAGACACCTGAACATGCAAAGAATGTCTCTGATAACCCTGACCAGTCTCTGGTGGGAAGGTGAGAGTGATGGAGCCAGAAGCAGAAGGGGCAAGAACAAAATTTCTCCAGTTAAGGGCAGTCAGTGCCTCGTCCCAAAACACCCTGAGTCCTGCTCAATGACTACTTTTGTTATTACTGACATATTGCAGGGAACAGAGCCTCCTGCTGCTTCCCAAATGAGATTCAGACTCCCTCTTGCTGACTTTCCTACTGAGCCCTGTGAGCTTTGGGAGCCAGACCCCTTTAAGGATTGCAGAGGGATCCCCTGCCAACAGGAGGGACAGAGGATTCCTCACCCTCCCTCCCTGGCTCCCCTCCATGCTCTCATATCAGACAAAACCAGATCTTCTTGGGCTGAGGAAAGAACCAAGCCAAAGCTGTTTTCATTCAAGGCACATTTTCCACCCCCTAGTCTTATTATCTGGTGAGATGGGAGATGAAGAAAAAGATGAGCTAATGCCACTGCCTTTTCTCTAAAAAGCTGCTGATCCTCCTCAGAAAAGCAGTACCTCTGGTGGAATGAGTCATCCAGCATTTCCTACTCATTTCTTAAATTATCAATGGAGAGAAAAAGAGAGATGCTCAAAGATGCTGAATTAATATCTGGAAGCTTCTAGGGATGCCTTCTGCCCTCTTTAAATGGTAGAGAGAATTTTCTTTAGGAAGGCTGGAAGAAATGTTTTTATACCATGGGCTAGAGACCCGAGAAGAAAGCTGGTGTTGACCTAAAATAGATCATAGAATATTCTGAGTTGGAAGGAACCCACAAAAGGATCATCAAAATCCAGCTCCTGGCCCCACACAGGACAGCTCCAAGAATCCCACCATGTGCCTGACAGAGCTGTCCAAATGCTTCTTGAGCTCTGTCAGGCTTGGAGCTTTGATCACTACCCTGGGGAGCTTGTGCCAGTGCCCAGCCACCCTCTGGATGAAGAACCTATATCTGGGTGCTTGTTTATGCTTGGACAATGCCCACTCTGGAAGACACAGTGCAGGAGTACATCTATGGTGCTGCAGCCACTGACTGGGCCTCAGCTCATGGGACAAGTCCAGGGCAGACTCAATGTCCGTAGTGAGGGTGAGGAATTCTGGCTGCCAGAAGACCACCCCTCTTACTCCAGGTTCTGCCTCTACTACTCCTCCTCACAGGCTGATATGAACAAATCCTAAATGAGGAGGCATTTATCAGGCAGTTTGCTCCCTTTCCCTTGCGGCTCATCCTGCTCCTTTTCTCCCTTCTCTCTCACCACTGTTTTGCTTCTTGCTCTTCCTCCCACTCAGCAAGCTGCTGGCTTTCCAAGGATAGCTTTGCCCTGAAGGTCAGAGCTGCTGCTAGCAGCTGTTTTATTTCTTATTAGTGTTTGAGGAGTTCCCTCCCTGCCTCCTAGGTCTGCCTGCAATCACTGCAATGACATATCTATAAAATATCTGCACCTCCAGTCAAATGACACAAACTAGATCTCAAGGCTATTGAACTAACAGGGTATCTTAGCAACAAATATTTATTTTAATAACAGTATTCCCAGCCATGTTAAACAAGCACCTACTTCAACAGTCAGAATGCCCTAGAACATTTTATCTTGTACCACAGCCCACCTTCTGTTGGCTCATCTTCACTTTAAAGAGTTACTAAACTCAATGCCATTGTCCCAGAGAGGTTGTCCTCAGTGACTTCCCAACATTTTAGAACAATACCCGAAAGAAGCAGGTCACTGCACTCCTGCTAACCACCCACACAGACCTGATGTCGGGGCTTTCCTCTCACTATCTGCTAGAAATTTCTTCTTGTTGCTGGTGTTGATCTGCTCAGAGGAGTTGTTGAACTGATTTCTTGCATTGTTCGCTTATTGCATATCTGAAGACTGCAACATTCCAACTACTCCCCCAGGAAGGACCAGGCTGATTCCTGCTCTCATCACAGTTGATCCTTGACTGACATCCTCTCCTTGAATCTTTCAGGAAGCAGCAGATGACATCCCAGCAAACTTCTCTGCCACTGCTGGTTCATGCTTGCTCATCAACTTGCCATGAGGCTTTACCATCCATTTCCTCTGGCCCTTATTAGGATTCCAGGAAGGATTTTTCTTTGAAAGAAATTTCCAATTTCCTCTCGAAAATTAGCTGTAGTGGAAACATTCACACATCAGAAATAATGGCTAACATAACCACCTAGCTTTACTGTTTTATTGTCATTGTACATTTTGCAATTACCTTTTCCTCTCCCCTACTAGCTAAGCCAAGAGACTGACTGTGACATCAAACCATAATTTGTATGGTCATCGTTATAAATTTATGAAAGCAAGTAATAGTTTGTCTTATGGAATAAAATAACACAGCATGAAATTAGAGTAGCTTATCTTCATATTCCTTGGACAGCACATTGTTGCTCCCTGATGGGTTGAAAGCTCTTTCTTTTGATAAACTCACTAGTATCTGCCTTTGTGCTCTCCTAGTGAGATATTTTAGTGACAGAAACATCCAGAAATTTCTTCTCAGCATCTCCCTATAGAGGATAAATCCAGCCCTTCTTCTCCCCAACACTCACTGGGGTTCAGTTTTGTTTCAGGAAGGGAAATCCGTGGTAATCAGAAAGCACAGCCTCTCCTACTGCACACTGACATGGGCATTGCTGAGCAATATCTTCTCCACTTCTCTCTATTTTTCCATATTGCCTCCTGTTCATTTGTGTGTCAGCAGCAGTGAATCAAGTGGCATCTGAGCAGCTCTGCTCCAGGGATTCAGCATGATCCAGCCTGGGCCAGTGGGCACTATCCTGGCTCCTGGGGATGGTCCAGCACAGGCCAGAGTGCATTTCCTCATCTCCCAGACACAGATGCAGGCTCCTCACTGGATTGCTCCACTTCCAGGTTGACTTTGTCCATGTATATTCTCTCTTCCCCTGTCACCCTCCTCCCCCAGTTACAAATGAATGTTTGTGTACAGCTCAAGGAGAAACACCTTTCTCAGCTTCATAGAAATAAATTATGTCAGCCTGCTGCTGAGTTAGTCAGGAAGTTCTGCTGAGGACAAAAGCTGTTCTAAAGCTGCCATCATTCAGCAATCCCACCTGTGCTAGAGGGTGGACCTACTGTCTCACAAACTGTGTGCATGGACAGGGGAACTGGTAGTGACACCCATCTCCCTGAAACAGCCACAGGACTTTAAAAAAATATTATGGCAAGAGTCACTGCTTACACCTGGATAGCTGAGCACTACTTATGTTGAAAGAGGACTATTGCTCACCTCTCTCATTCTTGCTTGATAAGGGTCAAAGCCCAGACCAAAGAGGTGATGTGACCTGTGCTACTCCCCAGAGAAGTGAAAGGAATGTTTTGGGTTGGATGCCAGACACTTGTGGTCTGAAAACAACTCTTCCTCTGATTCTCTTAGCATAACTTCATTAGTGACAAGGACTGAGAGGGAAAGTGACAGCCTCATCATTTGATTTGATTGCTTATTGTGTTAATTTGGTACGGAAGCACTTTCAAGCTATTAATCTATTGATTCATTTTTACTTGAGAACATAATTTGATTACTGTATTTTTTGCATTTTTATTAGTTTTGTAAATAAACTAAGTAGCATGCTTGCTTTCAATTTATGTTTGCTCTATTATTCAGTCTGATAAATTCTATAAAAAAGGCCACTGAGCTGGTTAGGTTAGACTATTCCAAAGACAAGCTTGCCTAACATGGCAAAGGCAATTCTATCCATATAGATCTTCTTCCACCTTATTCATATACAGCATGTACAGCTCTACCCTGTCCAGCAGCACTACCCACTCCCCTATTCATAAAGTACAGCTGGCTCTTCCAAATGCATCATGTTTTCTGATGTGTGAGCCACATTTTTTGCAGCTGCATTAACCAACCTCTGCCAATGTCCCTATAAGCCAGTACCAGCCCAAAAACACACTCCAGTTTTTCTAGGGGGAGTTCCTCTCCCCATTCACCCACAGTAGCAGCTCATACATATCCACACACAGCCCTATAAATTAGGGCAACCTGAATTCATAAAAGCAGGCAAGCTGTTGGTGTTTTGGGCTGTTTTTAGCACTGCTGCTCGGCTGAAGCAGGAAAAATGGATGCAGGCTAGACATTTAACTTGCTGCTCTCCAAACACAAAGCACTTTTCACCATTGCCAAGGAGTTCACTTCTTATCTCACATTCTAAGAGAATCTGACACCTGCTGTAAGGCAACACCTCTTGGGATAAATTTGCTTTTTAGAGGTCTCAAAAGAGGAGATGCCATGAAAGCTGTAGGGTTGAGTGCTGCTTCATAAACTGGCCTAAATTTAGGTTTTGTTATTTACAGCTGGAGCAGCAATGCATTTCAAAGCACTGGCTAGATTGTAGCTAGGAAATTGAAGATGAGAGAGCTGACCTTTAAAAATGTGAGCTCTTTGTCTAATGAAAGTACAGCCACCTATCCTTCCACCCTCCTGTGAAGGCCGACCTTCCCCCTCTGGGATTTGCAACATCATCACCCTCAGTGTGGCCTGGGAGAATGAAATAAACTTCCCTCTAGAGACAATCACTGTTTCTTGATCATGGACACAGACAGTGAGTCATCAATTCGATAATCAGTTAAGTAAAAAGCTGGAAATTAGCTGGGAAAATGATGGAGAAAGATCCCATCAAATATTTGTGCCTAAGCAGACAGAGATCCTGCTCAGCCAGGCTTAAATCCATTTGTGTTTAAGCAAACATTTGAATGGCCACTGTTTGTTCACAGGGAAATGTGGAGAGGGGCTGTCCATCAGTGCTTGAACAAGGACAAATCCACGCTGCAGGAATTGGCACCAACATGGTTTAACCCTCACAGTGTGAGCAGGGGGTGTTTGGGAGAGTGTGAGGAAGCACAGACAGATCAGGGAACCAAGCAGTAAACACTTTTAGTCCAGACCCATGAGGTGGATACCTGGCAGTGGTGAGGAAGAGGAGGAATCCTTGAGAAGTGGTGAAGTCCCTGACCAGAATCAAAGTGTTTGTGCTCCTGAGCAGCAGCACAGGGTGAGATGCCTGAGCAGGAGCTGGGCAGAAGTGTGCAGCTAAGTAAAACTCTTTGTGTGCACTGCCCCACTCTAGCTTTGACCTTGATGATCACTGAGATGGACTTGTTGGTTGGGAGAGGGAGACCCTGATAACTATTTAGTACATTGTTCAAAACCTGACTCCTGTCTGGATGACAAGGACATCCAGCCCTGCTGTCTAGAGATAAGCATGGAAAGAGAATTGGGTATCTTGGCAAGATTTCTGTTGGATCTGAATTCAAACTGCAAACTAATACATCACTTGCAACTCTTCAATCCTTATTATCCTCTTTGCTATCTTGAATCCAAGTCCTCTGTCTTCTGGAGTTCAGTTCTTATTTTAACTGAGACATTTTTCCTGAAGAGCAACTCTCTGATTAGGGGCAGGCAATAAATTAATAAAAAGATGGGTATAAATCATCACTTGTGACTTGGAATAGCTCTGCAATTATTCGGGTCTATAAGGCCTAGCTAATGTTTCTAATGTAATATTCTGCTGTGAGATTTAATTTGTCTCATACGAGTCATTTAGGAACCTAAGCATAGATGTAGAACTGACAAATATCTATTAAACCAGTATGTCCAGATCCAATGGGGTGGATTTGTCCATCACTAGGTATTATGGCAACACTGAGCAGATGATTTTGGATAGATAGCCTCAGCTGTAAACTCTATTTAATTACACGTTTGTTATTCTCTTATTGTTTTCTGTCTTCCATTGAGCCATGTGCATCAAGAGCTCTCTCACATGACATTTCTAGGCACAAACAACTCATTTACATTAAGTGGTTTCCTTAGTCATCTCTCTGTAATGTTCCCATCTGGATATAATTCCATACCATGGACTGGGCCTTTTTCTATGGATTGGAAGTGGCTCCTTGTCACTCTGGGAGCTCATGGCTGAGGTATGAGATCCCACTGAGGTCACAAAACCCACAGAAGGTTATAGCAACAATCACCACACCTCCAGCTACTTCAATTGAATTGTCCATGACATTCCCAGCACACCTCCATGAGCTGTTGTTTGTGTGCTAGAAGTGATATTGCACTTTTCATAAGCTAATAGTAATTAGCAGGACTGTGGTTGGTGGTTATTTTAACATCAGCATTGTCGCTGATGTTAGCCCTCCGTTTTCTTCTCAGTAGTTGCCATGATTGACCTCAACATGATATTATTCTTGGTCACAAGGTCCTTGACTACAAAACGGATTAAAACTGGCTTCAGTCCAAAGTACCTTGTCATAAAAAAAAGCTCTTTCGAGCAAAATCAGTGGGAAAGCACCTACTGCTTAAAGAGAAAAATGTAAATGGAATTGAAAAGCAAAAAGCTAAGAGAGGAGGGTATTCAGTCAAGACCTGACACTCTCTGTGCCTGATCTGTGCTTTTCTTCACCACCTTTCTCTGGATAGGAAAAAGTGATGCACTTCTTGCTGTACCACCTGCATGTTACCCAGGGAGATAAAATTCCTCAATAAAAAATTAAATGCAAGGCTGTACGCTTTCAGAGCTAAAACTCATTTTTTAAATTCAAACTCCTCACATCTTCAGGCAAAATAGCATGCAGCATTTAATCTACAGACTTCTTATTCCCGTGTTTTGAATTAATTTTAACCATGAACAATTCCACTGGAAGAAAAGACTGAACACCAGTGTTGCAGAATACACTCCTGGATGTCTACAGGTTTTTGAAAAGACTATCAGCATTTCCTTTTCTTCTTTTATTGTGCCTAACTAGAGGAAACTCCCAAAAAAATCAGATAAGCCTGGCCCCATACAGCCCTAAACTTCCCTTGTCATCTACCTTCCAGACTTGATTTCTCTCTGCCCTCTTTCTACTGCACTTTGGAATAAAACAGGTCTTTAATAAGTGTTGATTACAAAATGCCCTGATCCCATCCTGCTGAGATTGCATGAATGGCCTATTGCTAGACTGCTCCCAACTTGACCCTCATTCTGCATCCAAATTCAATGATACAGCCATTCATCAGCTTGATTTTGGCAGTGTTATACATGCCCTCTGAAACATTATTTTTGGCAGGCTCTCAAAGCACGAGCGACTTTCAGCATACAAATCTCATTTGCTGCATCGTCTCCTTCGTGATCCTTGATCAGCAGGAGCTCAGGACCTCGGCTGACTAGCACAGAGCCAAAAATAGTGTGTTTGTCAGTGCAAGTCTGAGTAACCATTAATATGTAACCTCAGTGACAACATTTGGTGTGTGCATCTGTGCTGCTGGTTGCTGGTATGTGCTCTGTGGCAGCTCCTCTCCTCCACCTGTGCTCATGTGAGCTGGTCAGCAGGAGGAAGGTGCCCTAAAAGCACTTGCATCTGGTCCCTAAATTAAGCAAATGTTTCAGTAAGTTGATTTGTCCCACCAAGGACTGTCTGGAGACAGTAACTACAGAGAGCAGGTCCCTAAATCAGGGCCTTTTCTTCTCATTAGAGAAGCAGTAGTAATGGCCCTGTGTATTTTTTTAAGCTTTGGAAAATTTTAGAAGCATTTCTATTTTTTTTTGATGGCCTGGAGTTAAATGTTAGTTATCCCTGTGTTAGTTTCCCAATGGGGAAATGGCAGCACAGAACAAGCCTGGGGATCTCCCTGCCACTCAGATTTTCTTCTTGGAGGACCAGTTCTCAAGCTTTTTTTTAAGGTTGCTGGATCTCACCTCTTTAAGTTCTTAAAGCCTCCAGCAAAAAGCACAAGGTGCCCTGGCATCCCTGTGTGCAAGGTGTGAGTGTCCCTGCAGCAGCTCTTTGGGAAAGCAGGAGGAAGTATTTGATTGCTGCAGTGCCTTATGTAACCCAGCAATACCCACACACAAAGGCACCTGATCCCCCTGTAACTGAAGAAATGTCGTGGGGGTCTGCTCAAGTCCACTGAGGCACCAGAGACACACTGCACCCCAAACACCCCTCTTCACACACTCCTGCAGGGAAAACACTGGAGGAGCTGCCTGGACACTGGCACTGTCCTTTCCTCCCTCAGAGGGAAACCTCAGGACAAGAAGTGATTCAGCAGAAGAGGATGCAGTGCAGGAGTGATTTGCTTGGCAGAGGCCCCACTGCAGGTCTAAAGCTGCTGCCCTACAGCACCTCTTCCACTGAAAATGAGTAAAACCAAAACCTTTGCCTCTCACAGAAGGCAGACACTAAACATGAAGCCATCCAGCACTGTTTGCTCTTAGGTAATATCCCAACCCAACAAGCAGGGGTCAGCCTTCATAGCAGTAGCCCCAGCTTTGTTCTTTCAGCCAGGCTAACTGGAGTCCCTGTGCTCCTCAGGGCTCTGAGAGCTGAACACTGCCCTTGCCAGAGCAGGTCTTTGTGCCCTTTTAATGACAGAAAAAACAAGCACTCAGACTGCATGTGTGATTCTTCACTGAGTTGTGCATATTTCATGCCAGTAAATAACTGTAGTAAAACCTATGTTCTAAGCCAGTAAAAATCTATTTTGTCATGATGAGGGATCAGGCTCAGTAAAACATATCCAGAAATTAAACAAGTAAAACAGAGCAAACAGCTCTGTCCTATCAAGGTAATTTATATCCTGTTAACCACAAGAAAAAAAAACAACCAAAAAACAACCTAACATGCACAAGAGACATCTGGAAATGAAAATTAACTAAAACCAGACTAACGACATAAACAAGAGAGAAATACAGCCTCCAGATCTGTGTAGCTGAGCCTGATGTATATCACAAACTAGATTGCTTGGGGTTTTTGTTTTTAAAAGAACACAACAAATCAGGGAGGAAATTTTCCATTTAAAGCCATAATGTCTCAATTCAGACATTTGTGAGGGCATAAAAGACAGAAGCATAGGAGAAAAAAATAATCTGCCAAGAGCTCTAGATGCATGTTGGTCCCAGAACTAATTGAATGACAATAACCACTATTTGAGAATAATTTTTGTTTTGCCAAAATTCACAAATAATATTATTTACAATCTGGTGTATGACCACCTGCAGATTTAACTGAATTTAAAAAATATATACTAGCACAAACCACATAAATTTGGAAAAAGTAGTTTTAGTTTTAATTTTAATTTAAAAAATGACAGTTAAACAAGCATATTTTTTCCCTGTTTCTATATTGTCTTACACTAAAGGCATTTGCTCCTCATTGTGAAAAAAATTCTAGGTTTGGTGCATTTCCTTGAAATGTGTGAAAGGGCTTTACATGCTCCTAGCTGAAGAAAATTTGGGTATGCTTTTCACCTCATCACTGACCTTGATTATTTTCTTACCTATCTAGCTATGAAATCTTCATCCAAACTGCAGTGGGATCTGCCATCTGTTTGATTCCCCTGCAGATCTGGGCATAGCTGTTTTATGATCTGTTTCCATGCCTATAATAGAATTTTTATAAAGGTGGCAAATGCTACTGCTTAAAAAACTGGGGGGGTTGTTGCTTATTTTCTTTTATTTTCAGTATTGGAAAAAATATTATTATGAAGCTTTCATTTGCTCATATAACCCACAAGACCCCACCAAAACAAACATTTGCTAAAATAATGGTAAGCTCAGCAAAGGAGAAAGGTTCAGTTTTTGAATTATATACCATTAGATCTTAAATAATACTGCCTGCCAAAGCCAGAGTCCACATCATTTGCAAGCACACAAGTAATTTTCAAATACCAGGCTAGTTTTGCAGTGCTGACAGACTAAAATGATCTCCTGCTTTACTTAGAAGTTGACCCAGTTTGACAGAAAAATCTTCAGGAGAAAGCAAATGTAGAACTTTGTATTTTATTTGATACTACTTTACCAACTAGAGCAAAGCTCTGAAGGTCAGTAATGTTATCCAGGCACTAAATAACAAATCCTGCATCAAAACAGAGATTGTTTTCACAGTGTGCTGTTGTGGTGAGGTTTATGCAGCCCTGTTTTTATGTCTTTTGCTAAATGAAATTGAGTATTGAATACAAGTGACATCATTAAAAATATTTCCAGTGAGTCAATAAACTATTTATCTTAGTTACTAATACAGGTATATTTCTGGGGGTTGTCCAGAAAAGGAAGAAATTTTAACAAATACATACAAATCAGGACAAACATGGATGTCAGTCATTTCACGGGCAATAAATCAATAAAAATTTTATCAGCCTGCACTATGCCTCCTTCAAAAGGAAAGCCCTAGTTGATTAACTGTTAATTAAAAATCTGTGTATCTCCAGTCTGGGCCTGGATGCAGCTGGCCCAGTGTGACAGGCCAGCAATGCAGGCACCCTTTGTGCCTCAGGTGACAGTGGCACCAGGGCTTGCCAGCCCTGCTCTGTGCTGGGGACAATGGCACATGGACAGGACCTCATCTCCTTGCCCAGGCTGCTCACCCTGCCATGGGCTTCACCTGCTGCCAAGACAGCAGCAGAGACTGTAAGGCAAAGAGGAGGGGGGTGAGGGTGTCCAAAAGCAGTAAAAAAGGGGAAGATGTCCATAGAGTATCCACCTTCGAGGCAGGATATCAGAAAATGAGGGAGGGGAGAGGAGAGGAGAGGAGAGGAGAGGAGAGGAGAGGAGAGGAGAGGAGAGGAGAGGAGAGGAGAGGAGAG
>JBBMKD010000001.1:107421588-107466571 GCA_037834095.1 Argya squamiceps
ACCCCCCGTCCCCCACCTGCCCGGGGCGGGGGGCACAGGGGGCTCCGCAGCGCGGCTCCGCCGGGGCTGGGCGAGCGGGGAAGGGAAATGTCCGCAGGAACAAGGATCTGCATGCACACACATATATATATGGAAGCTCACACATAATATATATACACACATATATCTGTGTGCAAAAAATGATGGGGTTTGCCTCCTCTCGCCGCGAGCACATCCCTCCGAGCCCCCGCGGGGGAAAGTTGCAGGGGTCTCCCCGAGAGCCTCCATAGCCTGCCCCCCTCCCCGCCGCCCCCCTGGCCGTCCGGAGCGTGTCCGCAGTGCCGGACCGTGTTCCCGCTGCGGGGGATGCCGCCCCCAGCCCCCGGTACCTGCCCTCTCCCAGGCCGCGGTACCCGCGTTTCGTAACCGGGCTCGGGCTCCCGCAAACCATTTTTCCTGACCCAGATGCATTAATTGAGTTGCCGCGATTGCCTGACGGGCAGCCCCGGCCGTGTTTTTCAGGCGACCCCGGGAGCTGGAGGTTTTCGCAGCTCCCCGGCCTGTTACTCAGCAGATCCCCGGCAGGAGCCGCGTATCGCGGCGGCGATCGGCAGGTTAAAGACCTTCTAATGGCACACGGTGACAACACACGATAATGGCCTCGCTGTGTGCGGTTAGAGACCTGCTCCGCACATCATCGGTACAGCGCACCGAGGCGCATTTGTCACTTCCTAGCCACAGGAGCTGGCTGTGCCCTGTCGCTTTGCTAGCTTTGTGCTGTGGAAAGTGTCTGTGAAACACAGTGACTCAAATCTTCATCTTTCTGCTTAAAAAGGCATTCTAAACAAAGAATTGCTTATTCATGGCAATAACGTTTGACATCCTTACAGTGAACAGTGGACTTCAACTGTTTCAACTTTAACTTCATAGGTTTTCATTTTGGTTTTTTTTTTAAAGCATAACCAAAACACATTTTGCTTATCCATACTTATGGCAGTACCTCGGTGTTATTGGCCCCTTCGTACCACCTCCCCGCCCCCGATATTTAACATATCCCCTCCTTCTTTTTTAATAATTTTGGTGGCAGCAGATGTGTCTGATGACTGAAATGGATAGGAAGCCAGAATCATCTGTTGGGGTTTTTTTGCTGGCAAGCAGATCCTTCACATTAGTCTCAAGGAGCTAGGTGGCTAAGTTTATATACTTAGCACAGTTTCAAGATTCATCCTTTCCAGTCCTCAGTTCTCAGTGGATCTGGAAGAGACCCCTCTTCATCCTGTGATGAGCGAGCAACTGCAGGAGCTCAGGCGAATTCATGGCATCTTTTAAAATTGCGTCTTCTTTTTTTTTTTTTTTTTTTTAAAGAGATCGTTGTATCCGCTGTAGCCCGAATAAACAGAGGACTTAGATCAGCATGCCCGTTGAGCTAGCACTTTTCACCAAGGCTAATCCCATTTAAAAAGAGAGAATTGTACACTGAGCCAAGCAGCTGGCTGAGGGCATTTGTGCCGTGGGCTGTCATGATGCCAGGCCAGGTTGACAGCTGGGACCTCGTAGGGTAAATAACACAGCTGAGCTCCAATTTGAGCTCCAGCAACGTGGCTTTAGTAGTGGGATGCTCTGCTGGGAATTCTCTTCCACTGAACTATGGGTCAGGCTCCCGTGTGTCCTGATCTTCTCCAAGGGCATGGCCCACTCTTCCAGTTACTTAACATTCCAGTTACTTAACATCTGATGGCCCTCTGTTTGTCCTCTTCCTTGAGACTGGAAGAGGAAGAGGAAATTGATGGTTGGAGATAGAATCCTGCAGCCATGATCAAAGGAGAATGAAGAATCATGCTTGCTGTTGCATCTGGTTTCTCAAGGCACCAGCCTAGGGACACCTAGGCAGGTCTCAGTGGGAGAAGACAGCAAAGGATTTGGTAAAGGTCCAGAGTATTTGACAGCAGATTCTAAGTCTTTATCAGTTCTACTGTGCTAAAAGGAAGAACAAAACTAATTCACATTTTTGTCCCCCTTCTGGGCTCTGAATTCATTTAGGATAAATTGGAGCAAGGATGCAGCTATTGCCATGAGGAGAGCTAAAACATGGTGCACTCTGGCTGTATGCTCATTTTTCTTTTTTTTCTGGCAAGTTTGAGAGCTGAGGGATGCATGGACTTCCCTCAACAACCACCCCCTCCCTCCATTATTTTCTGGGGTGATTTTTGTACTCTTAGAATCTGCTGGCTCCAGAGTCAGTGTAACTCAACTTGAATCCTTGTGAATTCTCAGAGCTGAAAATATGGGAAGGATTCTATTGGAGGAACTATTTTAAAAATTTATTTCTTGGACTGATCTAAATGCCAGAAGGAAACCATGCCAGCGCCACAAATGGCTGGTTTGTAAATTTTCATTCTGACGGCTTTCCCACATTTTTTGGAGAGGTTGTAAGCTGATTTCTGAAGCAGAAAGCTCTGCGTTGCTTAGCTGCAGTTTGTATGGGTTTTTTTCCTAGCTGTGGGAATGGAGCTGTGATACAATACAGGGCAGAAACTCATCCTGTGACAGGGTGGTGTGTGGTGGCAACCCTTTGCCTGTTGGGTCAGGTGGGTACAGATGTGAGGGAGTGGGGAGGAGATGCTTCTTTGCATCCATTGAGCTGTTCTGAATCACCACGAAGAACTTCTGTGTGTTTCACATTGTTTATAAAATAAGAAAATCCATGTACGCAGCATGTTCCCCCAACAAGTGATTTTTTTGCCAGGGTTAAATATGAATTGCATTTGTGTCTGTGTTACAGATGCGTATAGGTGAAGGCTTTTAGTATAGGCATCAAATGAGGCTGCACGGACTTCATGGGAGCTGTAGGACCGTAATGGGGAGACACAGTTCATTCAAATTTCATACTGTGTAGCTTGTTCTTTTCCAAATAGGTTTTGTTTAATGTAATTTGTTATTTTGATAGCTTCCTCTCCTCCCCCTCACCATACTTCCCAACTTCTTTCCGTAGATGTATCAACATGGTAAAAAAATTCCATAAACAGAGATAACAAGCTCTTTGTGTGCTCATACGTATTGTTATTCATAGAACACATTAAATGCCTAAGGTTACCGCTTTTGGTCCTTAAGGGATGTAGTAATAAAAATTCAACAGCCATTTTTTTCCTAATCAGAATTCTGTACTGAATGCATCTGGTTTGGAACTAGTAAATTAAAAAAAGGCGATAAAAGCTCTGCCTGGCTGTTAGCTATTTTTATTTTTTTCCTTTTGGGTATCATAAATTTCTTGCATAGAAATCTGAGATACAGCCTGTCTTGTTTTTAAGAGAAGATGAATTTTGGATTAGAATTCTAAGTGAATTTTTTATAGGAGAGAGAAACCTTGAAGCACCCCTCAGTATCTTGTATCTGTCTAGTACTTAAATAACCTTTGGTCTTAAAACAAGTGTATAATTAATATTTCATTGTAGCCTTCTAAATATATTTTGTTACCAAATTAACTGCCTGCCTCAATGTGTTTTGGGAGGGAGCTTTAAGGGTGCATGCACTTGTCCTTAAAGTTATATGGCTGAGGAAAATGGGTTTTCCATGCAAAATGGGTCTTCCATGCAAAGCTTGCTGTTGCCCCAAAGAGACACCATGGCAAAGTGATTACTTTCTGATCCTAGGCCCTGTGAGACACTCAAATGAGTGCTCTGTGTGTGCTGTCCTGCTGGAATTGGGTTTTCTTGCTGTCAGTTAATGTAATAAAAGTGTGGAAGTAGAGTTTCCATTTAGGTAATGTTCCAAGTTGGGTCACTGATCTGAAGGGCATCTCCCCAAGTTTTTGGGGACTACATTGGGTTCTTAAAACTTGGTGTGTCTTTGGCTATGTGACCAAATCAGAACTAAGGTAGCTGCTCATAGTTATTTGGTAGTTTGGTTTTCCAAGTTTTCATTGCTTTGGAAATAGACCTGTGCATCCTGGTGTGACCCCTTGGAAGTTGGCAGGTGGCAGGAGAATGGTGGGGCAGGTAAGTGTCACTTGACTGTGAAGCCACACCAGGGCTGTGATGTTAAAAAACTCAAAGTTGCATGTTTTCATATGGTTCCTCCTCTTTTAGCCAGTTTCTCTGGGAATGGGGTGTCACTGGTGTGGAGGTCATGGGGCCTGGAGATGGCGCCATGAAGGACAATGGGCTCAGTGGCCCTCTGGCATGGGAGGTGTGGAAAGTCTTGGTGTCTGCTTTGAAGGGCCCCCCTCCATTTCCATCTTCTCAGACTTTCCCCAAAAAGAGGTCACTTGTAGGTGCTGGGGGTGGCTCTGCTGTTGGGACAGGCAGCTCCTGCTGTGGCAGGAGGGTGGAGGGGGCATTCCCCCAACATTCCAGGGGCTCACAAAGCTGTTTTCTGGGAGATGACCGAGACAAAGAGCTAATGTGGCAGCCTGCTGGGGAACACAGATTTATGGCTCAACTCCTGACCCACCCTCAAATGCAGCCATCTGAGCTGTGCATTATAATGTGGGATTAAATTTACGTGTCCCTTTGAGTTACTAGTGCCATTAGTCATCTCCCCTATAAGTGTCCAGCTGGGTTGCTGAAATAACTGGTTTTCTCCCCAAATCTTCTTTGCAGTGCTTCTGCATCAGTTCCTGCATGTTTCTGATCTTTTTAATACTTCTTATCGTGCCTGTATTTCTTTTCTTTTAATTCTTTCAAAGTATATGTTAGCAGATGGTTTTAAAGGAAATATTTTGGGAAATTTTTAGCTTTCCCATGTGGCTTAGATTGCTCAATCTCTTGGTGGTTCCATTTTATTGCAAAGTCAACATTGCTATACTTTTAGAAAGAAGTGTTATTACTCATATGTAGTTACCTGAAATCCCAAAACAACAAGCTCTCAAAAATGCACAGCACCTCCTCATCATGACAGATTTGAAGTGCTCCATTTTTCAGGCACAAACCTCATGCAGTTGCCTCCTTAAGTCAGTTGTTTCCTGTTCTGTTCTCATAATAATATACATGAAAGATTAAAGATAATGGTGTTTTCTAGTGAGCATAGCCCAAGGTGAATTCTGTTGGCTAAATAAATAACTGGATTTTTAAAATCAACCAAAAAAAGGCTAGATGGTATTTGAAACCATAACTCCAGAGTCAGCTTTCTGAGTTCCTTCCTGGGATGTGTACCCAGCTTGGCTTAGTTTAGTGGGGTTTTGATTAGGATTTTTCACATTCTGGAAATTGTGTGGGTTTGGTACAAATTAGCATTTTACACCTCATTTAATGGAATAATTGACTTTGCCATTGGCTAAATGCTCCTTCATTTCTGTTTGTGGAGCTGTGCTTGCATCTGGCAGGTGCAGCCCCTTGACCTTGGAGTTTGCATCAGGACAACTCTGTAGTTTGAGGATAGTGACATTTTCACATCAGTGGGTCAGTTTGGACTGGTGAAGGGGGATGGGGGGTGACTTGGAAGTTATTTCAGTTCTGTTTTGGAAGGCATAGGATGCATTCATAACCAAGCAGTGGCAGGAGCCCTTGTTTTACCCAGGGAAGGGGATGAGGCTGTGGGGGAGTGCCACTGTGTGTGTAGTAAACATTTGGCTGTTTAGCATTCCCTCGTGATCTGAGCAACCTGTTGTGTGGCCTGAACAGGGTAAATATAAATTCTGGGGAAAGGTGCTGGGGAGGCTCTGTTAGCATTTTTCCATGAAAACAGCAGTAGAGTCCTTGGGTGCTGGTTCATTCCAACCTTGCTTGCCAAGGAAATGGAGGCAATTATCGTAGGTAAACCAAGGGAATTTAAAATGGATCCAATAATCTGATTTTATCTCTGATTCTGTGACTATTTATCAATTCCCTATGCTGTCAGGGAGGGGAAATTAGGTTACCTGGTACCGTTAGTTGTCTCCATCTCTGGATTTTTATCATCGTTTCTTCCATTGTTACAACTGTCCTACAAATTTACGTGCCAGTGAGTTAATAGATGAATATCTAGAAAGGCTCTTTGTGCATGTGAGCTTGCAGAAACATCTCCTTCAATCTTTCACATGCTGTTTAAGCCCAGTGATGCTTGTTACAGAGATGCTGGCTTTGCTGTAGTGCTGAGTCCATTCTGCAGCCACCAAATTTGCACTTTTCAGCCTTATTGATCTCTGTGCCCTGCAAACCTTGGCGACTGAATCTTTAGAATAAAATGCAGGACTCCAGAAGTGACTGTGGGGAGCAGATGACAGATATTGTATGGCCATTTTTATTTGCGTAATGTTACTTCTTTAGGCTCATTTCTATTAATTAGCATTTAATAATCTCTCAGAGAAGAGGTCCTTCACACAGGCAGAGCAGGCTTCTTTCCATCTGAGCTCTCTCTCACAGTGGTGGGCAGATGGTTGAAATGTTCTGTCTCTGTAACAGTTCTGGGTTGGGAGAGGGAAGCATTTGAATTTCCCCTGCACTGAAGGACTCTGAAGCATGGCACACTTGTGTCTTGCTGGATTATTGTTACTGCACAGCTGAGCTCTGGGAGGAGGACACAGGATTTTAGGAGCTGTAATAAAAGAGTGGAAGTTAATGTTGTTAATACTAATTTTCCTGTAATTTTCATGTAGTGTTTTGCAAGATGTTTTCCAGATGTGCTTTTTTCATCTCTGTGTTTCTGGGGACAGTATTAAGATCTTTAAAAGAAGCAAGCAGCCCCCCTTCCCTCTCTGTTTCTTGCTTTTTCCACCTCCCTGAATTGCTGTGCTGAGTTCAGTTGGTGGGTGGTCACTGTGTGATGCTGGCAGTGACCCTTTCCCAAAAGCCAGGCAGGACTCACCACATTCACCAACAGCCTGGGCTGAGCAGAAGGTAGAAATTTTGTCTTGCCATCATTTATTATCGGGAGATATTTGCTGAGAGCTTTGAGGAATGGTTGGGTTTGGTTTGGGCTGAATGTGGATTTGGATGGATCAAACTGAAATGTTATTTTTTTGTTATTATATTCAAAAAGGGTCTTTTTAAAGAGTTTAATTTCTAGGAGAGAGTGATGGGATGAATAATGACGTGATGGAGTTAATCTGCAGAAGCCTCTGGATCTTGGGATCAGACCTAAGGAAAAGGCTGGCATGCTTATAAGGGGATGCAGAGAAATAGGAGGGCAAAAATGAGAGTGAAACCCTGTAAATATCATAGGAAGAAGAGCACTTACATTTCCCTAAAACTGGGAAGAGAAGGAAGCCCCTGCTATCTGACCCACATATCCACTCAGTGCCTTAATGCCTGTGAACAGAAATGATCAGCTCAGACCTGCTGCTGCCACAGGATTGAAGCTACCAGTGAAGCTGACAAGTTCCTCAGGGTCTTGTTCCTGACTGGATTATGGGCACTGCTTCAGAGAATGCAGTACACAGAAACAGCAAATTGCACTGAATACCATCAGCAAAGCTGTCTGCAACTCAGCACATGAGAAACTCTTACTGTAAGGACCCGAGTACATCTCCTGAAGATTCAGCCAGGCCATACTGATTTAGTAATTTGATAAGTTTTAAAAACATTTATCATTTGGACAGAGTTTCTCATGGGTTGGCCTCCACCTGGAAAAATCTTTAAAGCATTTGGAGAACTCCTTTTAGCATTTTTTAGCAAAATAATGTGAAAAATTGCTCATTTTGTATGTTTTTCCAAATAAATGGGAGCTATATCAAAACCTGATATTTTTGATGGAGGTAATCTTCTCAATGATAAAAACTTGGTGATTTGGGAAATTCTAAAAAAACAAAGTTTTCAAAGAGATGAGAATTTCCTGAACATGCCAGGTAGAACTGAAATTCTTTTTTTTTTCTTTTTTGTATCTGGACTTGAAATGAGGCCAGTTTATGGCATCACAGGTTGTGTTATGGCATATGTTGCTTAAGTCCACTTGGGCAGTACTAAGGCTTCAAAGTTGTATCTGGGGCTTGGAGCCCAACCACAGGTGAAAATCTGGCAGAAATGGGGACCTGGGGTCTGCAGGCCCATGTAGCCTGCACAGATATACACCTGGACTGGGATTTTTGGCCATGCTTGAAGATAATGCAAAGGTGCATGGCAGTGTGCAGCTTGCTTGGATTGTCCAGATACTGTGCTGTGGCCTCAACCAAAGAAAAGGGGGAGGACATTGTAAACATCATGGAAACATGTCCAAGTCAATTCTAAAAGCTACTTGAGATGGAGGATTGCTGCAGATTTCCTGCAATGGAGAACCCATGGTATTGTTGTCTTCCCTAATAGTCTCCTGCCCAAAGCATTTTTATTACAACTTGCTGTGGCCACCACTGCATCAAAAGACAGTCAACACACCAGAAATGTGTCACCCAGGTTGTGCCTTTTGGAAGAATAGGTTAAGATAGAAGAGGAGATATTTTCCAGGTATGCATTAACAGAAGAACAGATAGAAACTCAATCCTCCTGTTTCACTTCAATAGTACTTAACATTTAACTGGCTCTAATTAGGCTTGGAATGGGAACATAATTAAGTGCATGTCTGTTTCCCTTTGAAAACAAGGAAAGGAAACAAATACAGATGGGTTATCCTCAGTACCTTGATGCTCTCCCTGATGGCTGCATCTTATGGCTGGGTTCATTTTCACTGGTGCAGCTGCCCTGTGCTGGATGTAGCATTTATTGCTCTGTGGCATGCACTGATTACAGACAGAGCATGATTCAATTTACCTGCAACATAATGTCTTAGAGGAAACCAGCAGCTGATATTATTGCAGGTTTTTGAGATATTGTTTTTCAAATTTTCTCTGTTTTCAGGTCATTGATGCTATGCTAGAGCTCCTTTTTTGTATAGCTGAATCTTTGAGTCAGTTAAAGTTGGTCCAGTGTGCAGTTGTTTGTAAATGTTGAGGTCAGCTTGAGCGTTACCTGGAACTGAGTTCCTCTTTCCAGTATACTTCAGGAAAACTGTTGAGTTAAATCGTGTGGGTCAAATAACCTAGAGGCTTAAATTGATCTCTCTTGTCCCAGAATAACCTATAGGCCATCTGTGCATCACTTGCAGTATTCAGGGTTTTGGTTTCCTTCCATGCAAGTGTGATCTAAAACCTCCTGAAGAAAGAACCATAACCTCAGAGAGCTGACTTCCAGGAATGTTTCCCTGTTATTTCCTGGAACATACAAGCCAACCCTTGGTATATTCCTTGCTTCCTGTTCTAACAAAACAGGAGCTGATGCAAAGGGATTGAATTCGGATTTTCCAACAGAAGGTCACACCATTTAAAAAGAAAAAAAAGTAGTTCACAGAGATGACCTTACAGGTTTATTTCTGTCATGGCAGGTAGGACTGGGGACACATAACAGCCTTTCTAGGAGGCAGCATGACCTTGCTGCATTTGCTGAATATGTGCAGGATGTCTGTGCAGCTTTCAGAGCACTTGTGCAAAACTCTCACTGGCAGGATGGGGCAACTGCTGGTTTTGCCCATGGCCTTGTACATAAATAGTTCCTTGTGGAAAAAAAACACTCCTTTTTAAACCTTGCCCTGCTGATCTCCAACTTCAAAGTGATGCTTTCACTAGGCATCCTCCCAGCATGGAAAGGGCAGCTCAGTGCCCTCTGTGCCCTGCTCAGCACTGACTTCACCCACCCTCAGCTGTGTTTACTGGCATCCTCACCAGAGAAACGTGCAAGACAGAGCCATTAGTCCTTGTCCCATCCAAGGTGGTCCCTGCCACAGCCAGGGGACAGCCAGCAGCCTCCTGGCCAGCACGAGAGCACTGCCAGGCAGGTGTGGGGTGGCCTCTCCCTCTGTGCTCACCAGCCAGTGAAATTACAAACTGCAGGAGATGTGCTGGACCAGCCACTGTGGTAACAAACAATGTTTCATCCAGCTCTTGTGTAATTTTCAACTGAAACCAGCAACAAAAATAAAACCTCCCACTCCCAGGACTTTTGTGTTTTGTAAGCAACAGCTAGTTGCTTTGTGACAAGATGGTTGTACTCAAAATAGGTATGTTTGTGGTAGAGGGAATTTTCAGCTCACGGAATTGATCGGAATGATATGGAAAAGTTGCCTCAGTTTCTGTGAGCTGGCATGATATGCATGTAATACTCTTTAACACAAAATGAACCTGGCCCCTGTTGTACAGAAACCTGAGCATGCTGCACCATACCTATTTTTTAACAGAAGTATCAGATTTAATGTGTTCCCTTCCCTCCTGCTCACTGACCTCATATTTCTGGGGGACCAGACAGGATTAATCCCTGTGCCATTAAGAATATCCAGTATTAAAGCAAGGAGCTTCGTTGTTTCCTAGAGAAATACAATCACCAAATGATAAGGAATATAACTGAGCCACAACTACTTAGTTGATTTCTTGTCTTAATTTCACTAAATTTCCAGTGTCATAGCAGGTGTTAGACCAAAATTAATTCCTAGTTTTTCCAGCACTATTGAATATGAAAAATATTTAAGATTGCAGACCTCTAAATCTGAAGGATATAGAGAAGAATTTCATGTTAAGTCTTAGATCTTAGGCAACCAATCAAGTTATGTTATAAGAACAAGAGCCACCTCATCAGTGAGGAGCAGACAATCACCCAGTTTTCCTTCTAGCACCATTAACCAGCTTATCAGTTGTGCCCCAAGCCCAAGTCTGTGTGGCACTAAAATTTCCCTTCTGAAAACATATTTGCTCTACATCGTATGTTAGTGCAATACTGGTAAGCAAAAGAATATGAAATAAAAAGACATTTTAAGAAGAATTACATCAGCTCTGGTTGATGGGCACATGTGGGTGGACTCAGCTTGGTCCACATGAAAGGTGTAAAATGTCTTAGAACGTATCTTGCTCTGCTTAAATTCAGTGGGAAACAAACATGACCAAACTGTCTTATGCAGTCAGGCAATGGTTTTTGGAACTCATTTGTGCTTAATATTCATGTCCAGTGAAACAGTCAGTTACTCTGGCTCTGATTCCACAGGATTCCCATAGACATGTGGTTGGGAGGGTTTATCATTCATTCGTGTGCTGGATATCTCAACAGGATAAACTTCCTTCCCCTTCCTCTGTCAAGTCAAATTCTGCCTCTGGTCTCTAGATTTGCTTTGGTTACCTCGTGATTTTACAGCACAATATCATTTTACAAGAAGATATGTGATCCTCTGGTGCAGTGGTCCCACTGAAGCTTAGATGGACCCTAAAAGAGGTAAAATTGTGTTCAAAATTTTGCAGCTTCTATGAAAACAAAGCCTAAACTAAAAGAATACAAGAGCAAAAGACTTATCTCTGTGTTGATGAGATGGTGTAGTGCGAGACCATATAAGTCAGCTGGTGGAATAAATGAATAAATGCTGAGTATTATGGCTGGCATCAGAGGGCATGGCAGAGTGTGAGTTGTTTGGATTCAATTCAGAAGAAAATGGACCCTGGCTGCACCCTGTATGTTGATAAGATGGGATTTTTTTTACAACATTGATAGCTGTATGTTATATTTTCTCTGTTAAGAAGAATTGTGTAATTACTTATGGCAACACTAAACCTTTGGATTTATTTACCAGTGGCAGTCCTTAAAAAATAATAGTTAGCCTGTCTATTTGATAAGACAGAACCACTGGTGCAAGTCAGGCAATATGTCTAAGATGTGGCATAGCTGTGAGTTAGTTATTCTAAGTCCCTAACTGTAATAATTATTATGTTGTAGCTTTCACTTTGACATCTTACTTTAATTGCAGGAGTAGCAAGCTGAAATAAAAATTTGGGTTACCTCATGTTGCTTGTAGAGTACAGGAATGCTTCTGAGAAGTCTAATGAATACTGCTTATGAAGACAGATTATGATGGAGCAGCTGGCTGTATCTGAGCTATGAAATTGTTACACCCATGATGCTTCTTTATTCTGAAGCTGCATTGACAGTGCTCTGAAAAAGCCTTACAGTCTGCCCTGTATCTCGGGAGAGGGAGTGGAGCTGCTGGTGCATGAGAGCAAGCCCCAAGGTGAGTGAGCTTCCACAGCTGGGAATGGTCTATGCAACTTTCCTGACTTCACAGATCAGGCAAGCCCTTTTGTGGAGGAAAAAAAAAATCCTGTCATGCAGGGCATAGGGGGGATAGTTTTTCTTCAGGGAAGGAGCTGCACATTTCTGCAGATGGATATCCACCTTTATTTTGGGAGATCACTTGGGGCACAAGCATGTTGAGACACTTCCTCCTGGAAAGGAGACTTGGTGTACCTGCTTAAGAATGTCCTCATCCTCTTTATGCTGAATGCCAGCAATCTGTTATTCCATGGTATTTTCCAAGTGTGGCAGGCAGGATCAGGTTTAAGTGGTGACCTCCAGGACAAGGTGGTTTGCTTGCTTTTACCCTGCTGTGAACATGAAGACACAGAGGAAGATTTTGCTAATGTGGAGTTCTGGTTAAAGACCAGGATACAGAATTTTGTCATTTGTGGGTTCTGCCAGGTTTTGTGAGTGAGATTGTCAAGTGCTTCTAGGAACTGGGCTGACTTGTTATCTCAAGAAGGGTTTATCTCTAGTTTACTCATGCAGTGGATATTATGACAGCTGCAAAGAGTTATTAGCAGTTTTGTTTGATAAATTGTAAATCAGGCAGCTGAAAAGAACACTCTGTGTGGGGATGCAGCTCTCAGGACTCTGCATTAGCACAGGAAGAGAGCACTAGCATCTACTGGGGCAGAAGCTGTGCTGGGAAGGACAGTGAAGGCTTTCCAAGCTGTCATTTAAGGCTAGAACAGGTTATAAGGAAAAGGATATCAGGTAACTTACTGCTTGGAGGAAACTTAATTTCGGGATTTCTTCAAGTAAAAGGGAGTTTATTCATGCTGAGAGCCCATTCTGTAGCTTGTGCTTTCCCCCACACCCCAGTGAGACCCTTCTGGAAGAAATTAATGCTGGCTGCTCTTGTGTCAGAGTTAAATTAAGGCTTTTCACTAGCCTGGATTAAGGTGTATTTTGGTGTTTGGTGGGTGTAGGCGGTGACAGCTCATGGAAAGATGTGATCATTCATCCTAGCTTGCATCTTGAATCTGAGTGGGTGAATGACAGGCTGGTTTTCTTCTGATGGCCCTGTGCAGTTCTGTCTAAAATCCCTTGTGATGGCTATTGCTGGTCAGGCTGAGCAGAGCAGAATGGTTTAGAGCAGTCTCTGTTTTGTTCTTATCCTCTCCCATGGCTTGGTGAACAAGAGGGCAAAGGGCTCAGCAGGGACTCAGCAGAAGGTAATTAATTTCTCTGGCATTCCTGGACCATGCTGCTTTTAGGCAGAGAGAATTTTCAGGTTAGCCACAGCATGATTTCTGTTTCCCACTTCTCCTTCCCCCTGAGTGGGTATCATGTAGGGACAGAGATTGCTCCGTGGCTCAGTTCATGCTTTGTTTTCTTTTATCACCTTATGTGGTGCAGTTTAAATTACACTTTTCAAATGGTAAATTGCTTAGGAAAGACTTCTAATGCCATTTTTCCTGGCAGTTTATTTCATACTTTTCATGCAAGTTGTACCAATCAAGTGTCTAGTGGGGCTGCCTGCTAAGCAGTGACAGATGGCCCACGCTAGCAAGGACAGGAAGGATCACAGGGGTAGGAGCCAGTGTTATCTACATATGTGTTTTGGATTGCATCATGAATGCTTCCCAGGAGGAAGCACAGCTGGCACTGGAATTGCTGAGATCTGATTTTTGGTATTCTCTATTTCAAGTCTTGGCACATGTGAAAATCAAGTTCATGTTGGGCTAGATCAATAATATTGAAATTATACCTCTTCTTGAACAAAATCACTGTGCTTGCTAGTTTTCTTTTTGGTTTTTTTTGCTGGTGTTTTTTTGTTTGGTTGGTTGGTTTTGTGTGTTTTTGTTATTATTGTTGTTGTTGCTGTTGGGTTTTTTTTCTTATCCTGTAATCGAAAGTACTGTGTGAGAAAATACACAGAAGAGAGCAGCCAGGTCCATGATGTAATCTTGCTTCCATGTGTGCTCCATCACAGGGTAGCCTGAAAATGAAGCAACTAATGCACAACTGAAGGAAGAAAATCAGAACTAATCATAGATGGTTTGAGCAGTATTTTCCCCTCTAGCTTGCTCTGGCAGTAAAACACTTGGGTACCATGATAGCAAAAGGCCAAAGAGGAGAGTGGGATGTGTCAGAAAGTGGCTGCCTTGCAGAGCTCATGTTCTGGGAAAGTTCCTTCCTAACACTGGGCTGGCACCATCCCCTGTGCTTCCACCTGGTTTTCTTCTGTAGCAGTGGGCACATCTCCAAGGGGGCAGGCAAAAAGCATGAATGAAGAAAGTTGTGATCTTAAACACAGTCTGTGGAGGCCAAACTTTGATTCTGCTAAGGTGGCCAAAACACCTTAACCACAGCCACCTTTGTCTTGTGTACTGGATTATATTGGATGTTTGTGCAGGTGCCAGCAGGAAAAGGCCAAGAGATCCTAGACGTGGCCATGTGATTAGGTTTGGCACATCAGGCCTTTCAGAGGATTCTTAGAGTACATATTGGTACCTGTCTTCTCTTCACACTAAGACACAACATGAATAAAAATGTGAGAAATTTCTTACTGAAAATTCACTATCAGACAGTCATGGGAAATTCATTACTTTGTGGAGTTTGGGTGGTTTTTGGGTTTTGTTGTTATTGCTGTGCTAGAAGCTTTCAGTTTAGAAGATAACATTTCATTTGGTTCTGACATTTAAATCCTTTTCCTTCTCCTGCATGGACAGAGGCTAAGCAGTCCTCGCTTTGTGTAAGGCTTGTGTAAGAGCTTGTGTCAGTCCTGGGATGAGGCAACCACAGAATCATGGAATGGTTTGTGTTGGAAGGAACCTGAAAGATCCTCTGGTTTCAATCCCCCTCCAAGGGCAGGGATGCCACCTGCTAGACCAGGGTGCTCAAAACTCCACCCAGCCTGGCCTTGAACTCTTCCAGGACTGGGGCAGTCACAGTTTCTCTGGGCAAACTTTTCAAGTGCCTCACCACCCTCTGACTTCTATTCTCACCAGCAGGATAATAACCTGTAGTAGATAAAACACATTACAACTGCCCAGAGAACGATGTGGAAGATCTTAGGAAGATAACCTAAGGCAATCCTGTCAGCATATCAAGGCATATCAAGGATATGCCCTTATCCTTGGGCAGCTGAGCAAGGGGAAGACCCTTCTTGTCAGCCTGGCCTGGGAGGATTTGTCTCACAACTTGCCTTATGAATTTTGCACTTTCCTAGTGCTGCATCACTGTGTTGACCAAGGTTTCTGCTGTCTTGATGTGAGTCTTTTGAGCATAAGCAGAAAATGTTGGCAATGTGTCAGTAAAAAATCCATGAGGGATGTCTCTAAAATGCCCTGGGAGAGAAGAGGAAACCAAGTAAGGTGGCGAAAATTCCTCCTCTCCCCCTGGCCATGTACACAAACTTGCTTGGGTCTTAGGGTAAAGCCAGATTCTGTACTCATTTAAAAGCTTTTTCACCAACAACCTTGTGTGTGGAAACAGGACTAGAAACACACTGCTGGTCATTCAAGGGAAGGAAAGATAAGTTTATTCCCACTTTCTCCAGGAGACATGGAAAACATGGCTGTGCAGAACAGTCAAATGCATTTACCCTTGATGGAGGTGGCAGCTGGGTATTCTCTGGTTCTCCTGTTCCCTCAGCTCTGGAGTGGAGTCCCATGGCATTCCTTCTGGAGAACTGCAAAGGAGAGAGCACCTGCTTTTGTACCTAAGCTGCTGAAGGGATCAAAGTAATTAATGATAACTCTCCCTTGCACTTCCCTCCTTAAGCTTTGCTCTTGAGAAATAGCTTATTAATTTGTTAGTGGCTTGATGAGAAAGGAGGGGGTGGAAAGCCATTACCAAATGGCTTTGGTCCAGGTCAGGTCTCTCTATAGCAGGAGCAACCTGCTCCTTCCCCTCTTGTTCCAGTGGGGCGATCAAGAGTTGGATGGGGAGGAAGTTGCTTCCTCTGTTATTCCATAGACTAGTTTGGCTGCTGCTCATACACAGGCTGCTATATATGAAATTTTTTTCTTGATGGATATGACAAGTTACCTAAGAAATGATGTAATGGCTGTAGAACTTACACAGATTCCAAAGTTAACTGCCACCTTCCTCCTAAAACTTCACACCAGAGTTTAAATATGGAACTTTTCTCTCCTTTTCAAAGATCTGTGTGTACATCACACAGGCAAAAAGATCTTTATCAGGATACTTTGACCTCATCAATCAGTCTTGCAGACAGATAGAAATTGGCAGGTTCCTTTTGTATGGGTTTCTACTGCTAGAGGAAAAGGAAGTTCATTACCTCCTTGGGAAGGAGAATATCCTTGTCATAACACTATCCATTGCTGGCCTTGTCTCTGGCTCACTGTTACAATGAACCATGAATTTTTACCTGACTTTGAAACTGGAAAGAAAATCACAGAAAGATTGTAAAATTTAAGTGTTTGTACTTGGTTCCTGTTGTAGGAAGATGTGGATTTTCCCATTATATATTCCAAATTGGTCAGACAAAGTGAGGAGGCCTGTAGAAACAGAAGATTTTACTATGTTTTCTGTTACAGCAAACAATATGTGAAAGATGATTCATATAGAAAAGTTGGAAGAATTTAGGTAACTTAGTCTGATGATGTAGGCATTTGAATGAAGAAAAACTCCAGCATTGTTTGTTTTGAAATTCTCTTTATGAAGGAATAGTTGCTCACAAATATCACACTACTGAAGTTTTATATCTCTTTGCTCCTGACATACCTGCCAGTGTTTCTACAGCACACCTGGGTTGCACTTTTGAGGCTTCCAGCTTTAGGAGTAGAAGACAAGTGGTGAACAGTTTTTCTTGAAACACTTAATGATAAAATGGTATTTGTGTATATATCTAACATAAATACTAACAGGAATATATTGAATAATGAACATCTTGGATGTAATTCCAAAGTTCAGAGTTCACTCTGCTTCTGATGGTTCTAGCAGAAACAGTTATCCCATTTTTAATACCCTTCTTTGGCTAACCAGCAGGTTCCCTCTGATTCTATGACCTGCTCCATAGGGTATGCCTCATCCTAAACACCATGCACTCTTGCACTTCCCCTTTTTCTTTTTTAAAAAAAACTGATGAAATCATGTCTCTCTCTTCTTGTGATTCCTCCCGCTCCACCCCCCAGTTTAAAGGTTTACCACATGTTTTTGGGTTAGTTTACAAAAACTTGCCTTTCCCTTTGAGGGCTCCCTCTATTTGAAACTCTGCCTAGCTTGTCAGCAGTCCAGATGCTGGGACTTACAGGCTGTGGTACAGTCTGGGGATCCAAGCCCTCACTGCAGGCTGTTTTCCCTGTGCTTTTGTCCTTGTTCAGTGTTTTGGGAGGGACCTGCCTCTTGGGAACTGCTAAAACAACAGAGGGGCCAGCTGCACTGCAGTAGCAGGGGATCCAGCTTCAGGGCATGGAGGGTTTATACCAGTGCTGAGTAGCACAGCCACATTAAATCCATCCTGTGCCAGCTGTGTCTGGGATTTGTAATGCTCTCCCAGTGAAGCTGCAGTTAATTACTGTGTGTGCAGTGTGGCCAACTGCCCTGCCCTCACCAGCACCTGTGCCCTGGGCAGCACTGCACACCCTGCACACCCTCCTGCTCTGCCCTTCAGGCTGGTTTGATTTATTCCTACATTCAGCACTGTGCAGGGAAAAGAAGAAAAAAGAAAATAAAAAGAAAAAAAAAGGCGGGAAGAAAAGGCTGCATTATATTTTAAAAAAGGGAGGGGAAGGAGTGAAGAGAGGTGAAAAAATGGAAAATAAAGGTGTGAAGTGAGGTGCAAAGCATACACCTGGATCCATTGCGTGCTGATGCAGGGGGGGAATGGCATCAGATGAGGCACCAGCATGCACAGAGACGTCAGGAGTGCAAACTGGGCTGCCCTCCTGACATCTCTGTGCATGCTGGTGCCTCTCTGGTGCCTCTCCTGTCATCTCAATTCCCAGCTAACCCCCCGGACAGCACGGTGTCCCTGTGCACAGGTGGGCTCTCACTCGCTGTGTCATTATTGGCAGCACCACCCAGGTATTCCCCAGAGGAGGTGGTGAGGGCAGGCTGCCTGTGCTGTAGCTCACACTGTGGTGTTTGTAGTGTCCAAGTATCTCCCCCCCATACCCAGGCAAGGCAAAGCTGACTTTGAAAACAAACAAGTCGACCCCAGGGCTGCCCCGTGTGCTGCTGTGTTATCCTCCAGCAGCAGGAGTGAATGCTGCTGTCTCGGGGTGCCAGGTGGCTCTGGGGGGGCAGCAGCCCTTTGCTTACCCCCAGTGCAGGGTGGGAGCAAGGCTACCCTGCCCCTCAACCCCTAATGCCACTTTCAGAGTTTCTCTAAGGCCATAATAGCATGTGATGCCTTTGGGGTGGGAATTCCTCCTGTCTTTGCTTTGGGCTTTTCTTCCTTCAGGCAGCTTCACTTGCCAGGAGTGAGTGTGGGTGTTGGTGCTGATGGCTGCCTGTTTCTAGCTGTGTGAAATGTGGGCACCAACGAGTGACTAAACTTGGTTGTGCAGGCAAAGATGCCAAGGCAGAAAGGATGGGCTAACAGAGGGAAGGGGGATGTATGGAGAAGGAAGGCAGAAGTTAATGGAGAAGGGCAAAGGGAAACAGGTAACTGAGGCAACCAACCAGTCAATTGTTGGCCAGTAAAATAAGTAAGTGGCTAGGCAGAATAAATCAGGAAGGTGAAAGAGGAGATAAGGCTGGCAGGGCACTCTGTTTTATGGCCCTGTTCACTTGTTTTCTGGGACATTTCACTTCTGTATCACTGGGTTTGGTGCTTCACTGTGGGGCCTATTCATGCCCTCTCTGCTCCCCCTTTGGCTCCCTGTGCCTCAGGGTGAGGAGCTGCTGCCCCACTGACCCCACTTTTTGGTGGGAGGAGGCAAAGGTGTGGGAGCAGGATAGTTTGTGAGATCAATGTGTCTCAAGGGTTGTGTTGGGATAGAAGAACCCCAGGAAATGGGTAGGAGAAGACATCCCTGTGCTTCCTTTCAACTTGCTATCGTGGCATAAAACCCCTTTAGCTGCAGGTTAGTCTCTGCAGCAGAACCAGAGGGGTTGGTGGGAGGGGAGGCAGTGTGGCACTGAGGGCAGGGAGGGAAATTTCCACTTGTCTGGATACAAAACTCCTGTCAGTCCCTTTCCCAAACAGCTTTGTCATGTTATCCCTCCTGGTGGCATCAAGATTCAAAGTGTTTTCACCAACAAATCAACGGAGCCATTGGCATTGGCCAAGAGTATTGTCACCACAAGAGCACCTGTGCCTTGAATCCAGCCCCACACCTTTGGATATGCCTGTGTGACTGTATTTTAAAGCTTTTTGTGCAGGAAAAGGGAGTATGTATCAATGATACTTAGGAAACATCTCTGGTTGGAGGAACTTACCTTCTGGGGGACTTGGCAAAAAGTCAGCTACAGCAACATCTTTGTCCACCAGTCCTGTTGCTGTTACTGAGTGTGAACACTGAACCCTCCAACGAGCCAAGCACTTCACTGGCTGCACCCCATGTGCCTGTTCCATGTGCTGAAGGTGTTGGTGCAGTGGGACTGGGGCCTTCAGTGCAATCCTAAAGTCTAGGGGTTCCACATGTCCTGTCAGCTGTGCAGGAGAGCAAGCTTCAAGGGTCTTACTTTCCATTCCTATCAAAACTCCATTTTCTCCCCCTTCCTTTTCTTCTTTAGAATTAAAAAGCCAGTATCACTAATAATCCTATTTTTAAATATAAGTTTCAGAAATTCATGAGCTGCCTGGGTGGGACAGAGCATCTCTTTTGTTTACAAGTGTAAATCATTAGATCTTTGCCAGACCATGCCTGTTGTGGAGTAGCTTAAAGAGACTTTTCTGGTGACATTAAGGGACAGAATATGTTGAGACACCCAACAATAGTGAGGTTGAGCTTATGGTGGGCAAATCTGTGCTGATAGAAGAGGCCTACTTCAGAGCATTTGTACTAATGAACTTCCTTTGTGCTCTGCTTGTTTGTCTGCTTTGTTCTCTTAAACGATGGTGCATTTCTGGATAATTTCCTCTGCTGGTGAGCTACCCCCATCAAGTTGAAAGTTGTCTATTTTTAAAATGCCAGCTGCCTCTTGGATAAAAAAGCCAGTGCTGATGTACCGTTGCTTGCAATGCATTATTCAAAGTCCTTTTTAGACTCTCTCAAATAAAGAGCTTCATTAATATTTCAGTGGTTGCTGTGATTCTCTCCAAGGGGGCTCCATTCCTTTTTCTCACTTAACACCCCTTTATTTCTCTGTACTGAAGATGATTGGATTGTGAGTTACCTTTGGTAGAGTGAACTCATCGTTGTCTGCAGGAAATGGATCTTAAAAGAAAATTTGACCTTGAGATTGGTGCTAAGCAGATACCTGGCATACCCAGGATCTTATCTCAGCCCTCAGGAATGGGAGTGGTTTGGGAGGGACTATTTTGTGCACCAAACACCAACTGTTGTGCACCATCATTCTGATCATTCTAGCTGGCTTTGCTAGCTTAGAGGGGAGGTAGGGAGAGGGATTGGAAAAGAAGAATCACAACAAGTTGGATTTCTAGACATAAAGATTTACTTAATGAAGCTTTCTTACTTAAATATTAACTGCATTTGCACTGATTTCAAAACCACATTAAGGGTTCTTTTCTTTTTTCACACCATTAGGTACAGAACCTGTGATAAAGCTGGGCTTTTGAGAAAGAACAGAGTGATTTCCTCACTTGAGGTACTGGTGGAAAAGCAGTAGCAGGAAGGTCTGGAAAAAGTTGGTTTATCTCTAAAGAAGAAAGGCTGAGACAGAAAGTACCAATCATTCCAAACTTGCTGCAATATGAGCAGTTTTCTTAATTTATAGAGTCCTTACTTCTTTCCTTGTGATGCCACAAATAAAGATTCCTTTGGCTTGATTGTGCATGATGGGTTTTGATGCTGGGAGATGGGGATCTAGTGATACAGAGCTGCGTAATAATTTTAAGAGGTAGTTTCTCAATACGTCGAGCAATTAAGTGTCTGAAGGGAAGACAAGTATTCAAAGCTGCTGCTCATCCGTGAAACGAGAGCGAGAGAGAGACAATGGTTGCTAAAAATCAGCCCTGCATCCCCTGAGTGCACGAGAACTGAGGACTGGGGTCTCCCCTGTGAGTGGGGGCTGTGGAGGAAGGGATGATGAAGAGGTGGAAGCTGTGGAGGAAGGGATGACGAAGAGGTGGAAGCTGTGGAGGAACGGATGACGAAGAGGTTAATCTAAGTAGGGTGGGGACCATCAGTTATTAAAGAAATAAAGCAACCACAAGCATAGAGGAAATTCACACTGTGGATTCCTGGACACTGTGTTGGCTGCCTACAGCATGCCTGGCTTGCATGTCAGGCAGCTCTTGCACTGTCAGGCCTCTTGTCAGGACACTGTGCAAGGGGAATCCTGTGGCTTTGCTTGCAAAATACTAGAAATGCTGTGAGCTGCAGTTGCTGAGCATCCAGAAACTTAAATTCTGCTTTGCTGTTGAAGAAAATAACTGTGACTAGGCTGGTTAAGAATAGCTTGGTGTTTCTGCCCTGAGTCAGCAGTAAAGTGATATTCTGGACAAGAAGTAAGTCTTTGGCTTGGGGGGTTTTGTGTTTGGGTTTTTTTCTGTGGGTGCTGCTGTGCTTTAAAATATGGTCTGTGTTTAGCTACCTTATTCAGCATGAAATTAAATTTCCTTTAGTTTCATGAGGTGAATGCTAGTATCTAAAAGTCACGATTATGCTTTCCCAAAATGTGCAGAAGGGTTGCTTTAAGACACAAATAACAGCTACTGTTCTCAGAAAATAAAGATTTTTTTTTTTCCCCCCCCAAACACACTTCACTGGAATCATTCATGACTTTTCCAGTGTAATTTGTTTGACACTTTAAAAAGGATCTTGGTTTACAAGCTGCTCATAAGGTACAGGAAAGCATATTGCAGGGTGCCAGGGAGATGGAGGGGATGTCAAAGCAACGCTGGTATATTTTGACCGAAATATTGTGTCTTGCTGTGGAAGGGCTGAGGACGGGGTATTAGCGGCGAAATCCAGCACCCCGTGGAGGTGACGCAGACCCCGTGGGCGTGTGCTGAGTGGTCGAGCATCCCAGCGCAGGGCTCTGGGTGGAGATTCGGTATCGGCGTGGTGTTCAGAGCAGGGGGTTGCTGGGGTCCGCCCCGCCAGCAGCACTGAGGGGTGACCGGGGCGTGCGGAGCTGCTGCCGTGCGGTACCGGGCAGGGTTTGTGCCTTGTCACTGTCACAGCCCGGGCAGGGTTTGTGCCTTGTCGCTGTCACAGCCAGGGCAGGGTTTGTGCTGTGTCTCTGTCACAGCCCGGGCAGGGTTTGTGCCCTTTCTCTGTCACAGCCCGGGCAGGGTTTGTGCCCTGTCTCTGTCACAGCCCGGGCAGGGTTTGTGCCTTGTCGCTGTCCCAGCCCCTCCGGCGCCCGCAGCAGATTATCCTGTCACGCGCTCGCAGGATGACCTTAATCTTCCTAATACGGGATCGCCCTCCCTGAGAGGGACAATAAACAACCCAGATTTTCCTGCTGATGGTAATGCGGTAAGCAAGCCCGTAGCTCCGGGGAGGAAGCGTTCGCAGGGTGCTGAGATGCGGAGGATGGGAAGAGTGCCCTGAGGAAAACGGAGGAGAGACGGGACTGCTTCCTAATTTCCCTACTGTATGTCCATCAGGGCTTTTGGAATTAGCCCTGGCTGCTGGGAAGTTGCTCCTTCTAAGACTTCCTTGCCAAAACACCTTTTCCCCGTTACAACAGGGCTCCCTGAGGTACTACAACTGGCTGCTGTTTGCTCTTTTAAATCACTGGAAGCCTCTGCTTCTTGTTCCCTGTCCCAGGAAGGAGGGAAAGCATCTCTTTCCTTTGCGTCCTGGCCCTGCTGCTGCTGCCTTTCCTTCAACAAACTGTTAATTACAATTAAATGCCTGTTACCTGTCCCTGTCTAAGTAATAGGTGATTTGCTTCTGCAAGGGTTGCAGAAGGGTCCCAGCCCAAGGGACCTGTCTGGTGTTTGGCGCTGATGCTCCCATCTGGTTGTTAAACACTGACACTCATAATTTTACCCAAATGGTGGCTGCTGGAGAAATTTGGGGCGTAGTGTTCGAGGACTGGCTGATGTGAGAGCAGATGCTCAAAGGGAAAAATGGGTGCTTGGGCCTGCCTGACCTTGCAAATGGCTTATCTTGGGAAACAGGAGCCAAATCTCTTCCAAAAGCCTTTAACATTTGCCAATGGTAAATCTTTTCTCCAGCATGGGAAGCAAGGGCTGTGTGCAGGAGTGGGGAAAAGACAGTCACCAAAAAGCAGAACAGGAGTCCAAATTGTCTGGGCAGATTTTTGATCCAGTGTTTTAGGGGATCAGTACATAAAAATGCCTTTTTGTAGCTTTAGCCACTTCTTGTAGTTGTGTGTTTTCTGGAAATGTGCTAAAACAGCCAGTATCAGCTCTGGCTGTTTATCAGCCACACAGCATCCAAATTTGGAAGGTTGAGATTTTCATAAAGGGACAAAGGTGTTAAGACTCTTATGGTGACATACGTGGTTCTACCTTTTTCCTGTCCATTTTCCTTTCCTTCTTCCAAGTCAGTTCAGAAAAAGATCTCCAGGAATTTTTTTTTACTGAGTCCCCCTCCCAATAGGAAGAAGACTTTCTGCAAGCCTCCTGACTCCTGTTTGCTCAGAGAAAGACCAGGAGATTTAGTCAGAAAAGCTGGTGTGGTTGGAGGGCAGCCAAGCAAACAGACACTCACACAACTCAGTGCTGCTGATAGAGTGAGACTCTGCTAGAAGTGACTCAGAGAAATTGGCTAATATGTCCTGCAGCTACAAAGAAGTGCTCAGAGCAGAATGTTGTTGTCAGCAGAACGTCTGATGATGCAGTAGGTAAACTTGTTTTTAATGGAAACTGGGAAGTAAGACTTGGAAAAATGTCAGGGGCAGCCTTGTAGGTAGAAATTGAATGCTGTATTCTTGGATGTTTGCAAGACTGTAATGATTATTTAAGAGAGTAGAAAGTTAATTTGTTAATTAAATGTTCTGTCATCCTGCTCCTCAGTGCCAGCTTGTCTGAGTCACCACTTATCAGTCCAGCCTTCCTTCCTACAAGTGTCACAAGCTTAAATTTTTACCACAGCTTGATGTGCATGTACTGCAAAGTGCACTCTGCTCGTTTCAACCTGTGCAAATACAAATGTTGCCTGTAGTGTAATGTGGTTAAAATTGCCTTTTTTGTGGGAGACATGTCAAAATTGGCTTGGATTTTCTTCTGGGAATGACTGCTGATGGCACTGCAGAAAGGCTGTTGGGCTGTACCAACGGACAAGCAGAAAAGGAGAGTGTTGGCAGGGTTTGGTGGGTCCTTGGGACCACCTGAGAGCCCAACTGCTGCAGTGTGAAGCAGAGAAATGGCACATCACAATTGCCTGGAGTGCAGTGTCGACATTTCCTTCTGGTTTTTGCATCCTTGCCCTGGAGTTGGGGGTTTTGCCAGGCATCAGTTCAGTCCCACGCAGCTGCAGCCTCTTCACAGCCAAGTTTTCAGTGGAGATCCCAGCAGGGAAAGCTTATGGGAGGCTCAAAAATGTAACTCGGAGCGATGAGAAAATCCACAAAGCATCTGTCATGCCTCCTCTTGCCTGGACAAATGTCTGGTTTTAAATCTCTTTGGGAGGTTATCTGTTTGGGGCTGAGCTCTCCCAGCCCTGGGGTGCTTCCAGGAGGGATCTCTGCCTCAAAATTGCTCCTTGCTCGTGCTGCAGGCCAGAAAGGAGGCTTTTTGCTTCTGAAGCTGCACAAGCCAAGAGTTTTTTGCAGAAGGATGTTGAAGAGAGCCTCCCCTTCCACTGGCCATCACAGTGGGAGCTGGGCACCTCCTGCCCTCCAGAGATGCCATCACCACTGGCAGAATGCTCTTGCTTTGCTGCTCTCAGCAGCTTGTGGGCTCTTGCAAAAACAAAATCAGAATCCTGCTTGTTTGCCTCTCTGGCATTAGGTGAGGTGTTGGTTGTGTGTACTGCTGATTTACAGCCCTTGCAAGAGCATCAGCAAGAGAGGGCACATAATTTTGCTATGTTTATGCACAGCTACCTCAGTCAAAGGCTCACAGGCTGCAAGTTTCTTCCAGACAAGAAAGTGAGCCTCCTGTCCTGCAGGCTTTTCAGTAATGCCTCCAAGGGCACATTTCACTGGGACAAAATGGCTCTTTGTGATAAGTACAGTGACAGTGCTATTACTGCTCAGTAAATTAGGTCTTGGGTCAGAAATGAAGCTATTTGGGCTTTTTAACATTATTAATAGGATAGATTCAAAGGCTCTTTCCCTCTTTTCTTTTTCTGCTATTTCCCCTCTTACTTTCCCATCTTTGCTTTTACATCTGAAATGATTTAAAATTGCCACAGATGGACCTTCTGGGCAGAATTATCCAGATCTGGGCAGCATAAAGAATACCTCCTTGTTCTTGTACCCATTAGTCTAATAGGAGTGAGGAGTGAAACTCTTTGCCAGGCTTTGTAAATGTACCTCTGTCCCTATTTATTTTGTGTCCTTGCAGAGTCTTTACCTTCTGTGGGTGTCTTCTGCTTATGCAGGGACAGCTCTCTGGCCCAGCTGAGGTCCTGTGTGTTCAGCCCTGGACTGAGCCACTCTGCCTTGCAGAGTCACTAAAACAAGTGTGCAGCAAAGAGCTCCTGAAGGAGCTGTGTTGCAATTTCTCCTCTGCCCACGATGCCCAGAGTGAGCCAGCTGGGATGCTGTGCAGGGGAGGGCTGGGTGATTTCTGTAGATGAATCAGAGGCTGGGGTTTATGGGCATTTCTTTGCTCCCGCCCTCCTCTGGATGTGTGACTGCTGCTGATTCCCAGTATGCACAGGCCATTCTCTAGAGCTTTATCACCCTCAGTTTATGGAAATGCTTGTTGAAATGTGGACCTTGACGAGATTTCCTTAAGTACTAGTACCCAAAGCACTAAAATATTAAATTGTTCTTAAAATAATTCTTGAACCATTAAAATAAAAGCATAAAAGAACTTTTCTAGAAGACCTGTAGGTTAAACAGGTGGGAAAATCAATAGTACAGCTAAGGAAAACAAAAAAAAATTTTTTTCTGGTTTTCCTTCTTTTGTAAGAAATTGCTTCATTTTGCAAAAGATGAATTGCTTACTAGCAATTCCTGTTGAGCTAGAGAGCCTCAGACTGTGATTGTACAACTGCTGATGTCTCTGTGTTTTGCTGGTTTTCAGGAGAACCCCTGAATGCAGCAGGTGATTGTCTCAAGGCATTGAGCTCATCTGTAGAGAGGACACAGCAGTGCCCCTGCACAGGCTCTTGCCCTCAGCATTGAGTGTTTTTTGGAAAATGTAGCTCCTTGATTGTGGTGAGAGGAGGACTGACTGCCTTAGGAAGCTGTATAAATGTCTAGCTGGAAAGTACAATTTACTGTCAGTGCACTTCTCTGCAAAACCATAGTCCCTGGCATAATTTGTCCTTGAATGACTAGTGCCATTAACTTTAATGGCTTGCATAATCAAGCTCTCACATTATCCTACCCCACACTGTATTTTAGTTTGCTTCTCACTCTCCTGCAAGCCTATGAAGAATGATGTGTGCTGGATGACACAGGTATAGGTGCACAGGCTCCACTTCTCTTGGCCATTTGGACACCTAAGAAGCAAGGATGGTGGGCTTATTAATTTACCCTAGACAACCTCTGGAAGCATGTTTTACACTAGAAGTAATGTCAGGGTTCATATTTCTGTTCTCAGGCACTGTCAGCATCAGTAAGAAACAAGGGTTGAGACCAGTAAAGGATTTGTGTGATGTGCACCCAGCACTGGGGAATAATGGGAGCCTTGGCCTTAGTCCAGGAGAAATGTGACCCAGTAAACTTCTTAAAAGACCATTCAATCACTCTCTTTATTATGCTGGAGCATACAGGCTGTGTACAGGATGAATGGCATTTTCATAACTGCTGCCAAAGGAAACATTTTCTGTGCTGTGTATAGTAATTTTCTCTACTTTGGAGTCTGGGCTGGCAGCAAAAGAGGGCTGCTCCTCACCTTCTCACAGGGGTGGGTGTAATGGTGCACCTGGAACTGAACCCTTCACCAGTGATTTAGTTCCATCAAGCCTAAGCACAGTTTCATTGGTCTGTTTCTTTGCAGAGATATCCACTGTCTTTCTGTAGTCATATAGATCAGGAGCAAAATAATAAAGGGGAAAAAAGGTCTGTTTGAAGAAAAATAGTACAGACCATGGATATCTGGGTGGGAACAGCAGTGTGGTTGCTTGGCTGGAGGTGCAGTGAGATGCCCAGGAGCCTGAGAACTGTGGACTGCTCTTGTAGGAGGGCTGGAGCATACAGCTCCTGCAGGCTCCTTCCCAAAAAATCCTCAAAAGATCAGAAATAGCACAGTGTCGCCAGGTGGGGGTTTTTTATGCCTCTAGCCTTTTTCTCTAGCCTTTGCCCTTCTCTGTGGTTTATTGCTTTCCCAAAATAGGTTTCCTGGGAAAAAAATTTTCCACTAGATTCACTCTGAAGCCAGAGTGACAAGCTGTTTATTTATTTAATTGGTTTTATGTTCCAACCAATAAATTAATCTTCTCTGTGTTTGATTTTTGAGCAAGCAAAGCTAGAAGAAGGAGAAATGCATACCAGAGATGTGGGGTTATCTTTTTCATGTTTTATCAGCTCTTTCTTTAAATAAAAAGCTTAATTAAGCCTGCGTTTCTCATTACAGTTTGTGTAAATGTGGCACCTAGAGAACGTGAACTGGGCTTGAGAACAGTTTGTTATTCCTGTGCAGCCCATCATTTTCTTCATCATTTTCTTTAAAAGAACAATTCCTGCCTACAATAATTTTGTTATCCCAGTGTATTTCTCTTGCATCTTCATACACAGCTCTTGGAGGTTTTCCTGGCATTCTGACACCCTGAGCTTTCCCAGCACTCAGACTGTGTTTCTCTCACAAGCTTCTGAAACTGCATTAGATTTGATTTTTTTTCTTATTTTTTTGAATCTACATTTGTTTTTTATCCATCATAAGCCACAGTGCTCACAGTTGTGTGTACAACCCATCTGCACACAAAACAAGAATGAAAGATGCAGGGTTCATTAGTCAGACGTGGTGAATGGCTTGAAATGTTTAATTAAAGAAAAAACACAAAAGGCCCAGTGAATCAGATGTTCAGAGTAATAGAGGTGGGGAAAAAACCTTCATGAATAATCTGCTGTTGAAATGTAGGGTCCTGTATTTGCCCACAATTAGTTACTTTTTTTGCAAGGATGATCAGTCAGTAAAAATATACGACATCCTCAATTTTTATTTCTTATGGAAATTCTGCTATGCTAATTCTTTTGCCTTGATGGTAGATCTTTTGTCCTTAATCTATTTTAAAGCTAAGCATTGCTGGATTCTACAAGGTACCTTTGTTTAAGAATGTAATGCCCATATATTTCCTAGCAATGGCGTGGTCATTTTGTCTTAGAACTGAAGCTTTGGAAAAGTCTCTCCCCACTTAGGACAAGTCTATTTCCACTTAATTCTTATGAACTAGCTTGCAAAACCAAACTGGTGACATCCTTGTTAATCAGCCTTTGCAAGACGTAAAAAAACCCAAAACCAAATCCTAAAAAAACCCACAAAGAAAAAGCAAGTGCTTAGTGTCTCTTGTCATTGCTGTTAAATTTGGGTGTATTTTTAAACCTTTCCTGGCGATTTATGCTCCTTGTGAGCTCCTCATCAGTGGTGAAGCTGAACAGAATAGAGGTTATTTCAGCTAATTACAGGGTGACGTTATAGCCTGAAATGGAGGATGAGGAATGAACAAGCACTTTGAGTGCTCTGCCCATATTCTGTTCTGTGCAGGCATGTTAATAGCCGTATCTGTTAGTATATTTTTAAGGCTGTGTTCAGTCTCAATAGGGTGATGTTTGTCTGTGGGCCTCCCTCTCAGTCTGTTTGTGCCCAGTGTATTTGTGACAATGCCTGCACTGTCTCTGTGCCCTGAGCCGAATGGATGGCTTGTGAAGGGGACTGAGATGTGAGACTGGGCTGTCAGTGATGCTCTTCATTTGTATTCTGCTCAGGGGGCCAAGCCTGAGGAGGAGACGTGCCAGAGTGCTTTCCTTACAAGAGCCCCTGCCCTCTTTAGTTTTCCCTTGCACTTCTTTACCCCAGTGAACCTTCCTCTTTCAAGGTGTAACTATTTCTGCATCATGGAGCTTGGCTTTAGCTG
This sequence comes from Argya squamiceps, assembly GCA_037834095.1. NCBI lineage: Eukaryota > Metazoa > Chordata > Aves > Passeriformes > Leiothrichidae > Argya > Argya squamiceps. Next base: position 107,450,771 of record JBBMKD010000001.1, read on the forward strand.
ATGAAACACATAGGATATGCAGTACCTACAAACCAGTGAGTTGTTTGGGGCTGGTTTATTTTTGGCTGTGAAATGTTGCATTAGGAAACAGAGAGCTGCATTGAGGGCATCTGGTGCCTGCCCTCTTCCACAGGCTGAGAGGGGAGTTTCATGTGGGCAGAGAAATGTGAAGTACATTGTGGGAGTATGGCCTGTGCAGAGCTGCCTCTGAAGCAATAGCCTGCTCAGCTTTTTAGGGAATGGCACATGCTCTTGGAAACCCACGAATGAGAAGCTCCCAAAGTGCTGTTGTTTTAAACCAAAAACACTGGGTTTGCCCTCAATCTAAAAGGCTGCTCGTTTGAGAGCTGACATGCTAATGCAGTGTGTTTCTCCTCAAATGGTGCAGTGGTGCATCCTCAGTGCTGAGGGGATGTGCAGACGAGTGCAGTGTCCTCGCCTGCTCTGCCGGTGAGACAGCAGCAGCCTTCGGGGAGAAGGAAGGATGTTTTAACAATATGAGGTAAGTTTGTTACTGAATTCACGAGTACCTTCCTGTTCAAAACCTTCTGAGTTTGCTCAGTGGTTTTCTGGGAAGAGAAGGGTGCTGGTTTTACATCCTGTCATTTTACATCCTTCCTTGCTTTAACTGCAGCAGTTTCCAAGTCTGTTGTGCCATGGTCCTGTTTTTGGGATTGCTGATGCAGCACATCCCCATGGCAGGAGAAACCTTGAGCAATTCCTTGTGCTCCACACTGACAGAGCCAGGCTACTCCAGCTTCTCTCCTGGCAGCCAGTGATTAATGTAAAGTTCAACAGCACCAACTTTCCTCTTCTGCCACATGAGCTGTCCCCACCAGCAAGAGAAAGGTCTGACTGTTCTGCTGTGGGCTGCAGTCTGTGTTGCTGTCCACACGCTGGTGTGACTTTTCTCTCCTCCATCCTTCCTGCATTTCCCTTTTGCCCTCTGCCCTTGGAGACTCCTGTGTAAAGGTGAGATCAGTCACCCTGAAAGGACAATGCAGAACGGAGAAAAGGCAGTTTTGGTGAGGATTGCAGGTCATATGTCAGGTCGAATCAGTCCCTGATGGAGACAGCAAAGAAAATGTAACATTGCAAGAGCAAAAGTGGCTTTGCTGAGGAAAGGTTCGTGGCTGGTTTTGATTGCTTCAGGGTCATCTGCATGGCTGCCTACAAACCCTCTCTGCATTTAAACTCATGTGGTGCCAAACTCTTTCCAGTGAGGAAAATGGAGATCAGGAAGAGGTTGCTGGACCCTGGCCAGGGCGAGTGCCTGACCATTTGTGTGAGCCAAGTCAGGAACAGGACAAAGCAGCTCCTGCCTTGGTATCCCAGGGAGTGCCATGACATGAATGAAGATGCCCATTTCTTGTACTGTACTATTATTTTCCTCTGAGCCTCCCATTGTCTGCCCAGTTGTCCTGGAAGACAAGGATCTAATTCAAGATTTAGACAGTCACAGGTAGAATCACGGTCAGTTGCAAACTCCTGGGTATATTCCTAAAGAAAACTGTTTCCTACATCCACTTCCCTGGGTTTTTTTGGTATGTGCTGGAAGCAGTCTTGCTTTTTCTTGAGTTTCACCAGCTTTTGGTTTGGTGAACACTGCAGGAGACTGGCTATGTTGCTGCCAGTATTAGGAAAAGAGATTATTCTTCTTGAGGAACATTTTGGATGAAGGCCTGATAACCAAAAGAAAGTTCAAACAAATTCAGCAAATACTGTATCCTGAAGCCATGCTAAACCAGCACACATGATGGCAGAGCAAGCCCTTATCTTCCTGGCCTATGAATGAATAAAAGTGACTCCTAATTTCAAAACAAAGAGAAAAGTAACAGAAAACCAGTTATTTATTGTATTCTAGTACGAATGTGGATCCTGTATGCAGAGCTGGAAGAACCATGCAGTAAATCCTGTTACCTCTTTTCCTTCATTCCTGATGGATGCAGGGAAGCAAAGTGAAAGGAAACTACATCACAGCAAGTGAAGCAAGGCAGAAATAGCAGCTGGGCCTGTTTGGTGCCTGATGTATTTGGAACTGAGTATCAGGAAGAGAGGTCCCAGCATCCTCCCATGTGCTGGAGTCCCAAAGCACTGTTGTTCCCATGCATTACACATTTGTTCTTGTCGCAACAATCACCATGTCAGTGGAATTTTCTTACATAATTAGGAGGAATGTGATCACCTTCAACCCTGAGAGCAAGCAGCAATTCCCATTCGTGTGTGCACTGCATACCAAGGGAAAGAGGAATACAATGGATTTTGTGTCTAAGCAGAACACAGTCTGCAACTGGAAATGCCACTACTTGTGAAGCAATTTTATGTGCTGGTGACTGGGCATTTTTCATTTGAATTTAAATTCCTCTTTGCCCTGCTGCATATTGGGGTTTGGATTGATGAGTAATTTCTCACAGGTCTGTGCATCATCTCTGTTTTGCATCTTCACTTTCTGCTGCTCCCAACACTGCAAACTGATGGCAAGAAGAGAGCATGACTCAAATTGTTATTTGTTAAGCCTTCTGGTTTCCTCTCATATAGGAATTTTGCTATTTGAAAATTAATCTTTCAACCATAACTAGACCTGTGCAAAATTGATAAAACAGGTGAAGGAATCACCCTGTCCCAGGCCAAAAAATGTAGTCTGTGGCACTGCCTGAGCAAAGCCTGTGAATTAACTACATTTTAATCAAGTGAAGTGGGTAGCTTGGGTTTGCTCTGAGACAAGTGTTTGAGTAAAGGATCAGCTTTCTGTTTCCCAATATTTTCAGCAAGCTTAAGAAGACATTCTGGAATTAAACAGGCAACCTTCCCCAAAATGCTGTCCTGACTACAAGCTTTCTAGATCCTGAAGTGTGAGCTCACTGCCTCTTTCTCATACTTTGACTTCTGACGAGACTGAGCCTCTGATGCAGATGTCAGCATGTTCCCAATTATTATGGCAATGTCCTTGAGTGGAGCCATCTCCAGTCAGAAAAATCTGTAGAGCTGAATATAGCAAAGTGCTATTTCAACTCAAGTTTGGCTTTCTTCCAGCTGACATAGCATTTGTTCCCAAAGTCAATTCCAGGACAATTTTTTTTCCTTTTCTCTTTTTTTCTCCTTTCTCTGTTCCTTCCCCCCAAAGCCATTTCAGGGAAGAGAAGTCACATAAGCTGTATTGACATCTGAAAGATGCAGCTGAATATGAATTCATGGTTATTTTGCAGTTGATGTTCTGTGCCATTTTTATCAGAAATCTTTTTCACAGGCTCATCTGTGAGAGGAGGGGGGAATATCTGAATGCAATTCATTTGGACTTTTCATATTTAGAGGTTTGCCCTTCTTCCCCCTTAGAGATAGCTGAGTTGTCTGACGGGCTGTAATGTATCTGTTGGCATTACTGCACTGAAAACCAGAAAAATGTCTCTGTTCTTGCCTGATAATGCTCTTTTGCTATGAAGAATTTTTTGCCAGAATCAACCCATCTTGTATTGCCGTGTGAAGTTTCCAGAATAATAATAGATGCTGACTTCCAAATATTTAGAGTACTCTAATTAGACAAAATTATCTCAGCTCTCCACAGTAGGGGAATTGTGAATGCCTTCCTCGCCCTCCCATCCCCAAGGGAGCTGGAATGAAAGCTGGGGTGTAAGAAAGCAACTCCTGTACCCTGCAAAAGGCCCATGAGCTGTGGGACAGCACTGCCCTGGCTTTGTAATATTTTCCAGAGAGGCCATGCCCCACCAGGAGAAAGCCCAGTGCAAAGGGGCAGACCCCAAACCTGAAATGTAATCTGAAGGGTTCTGCTTTTCTTAATTGCAAGAAGCTAAGCCTGATGTTCCAGTGAGGGTATTACATGAGCTGTTCCTGTCTGATAGTTTCCCAAGTTGTGTCTTGAAAACAAACGAAAAAAAAAGGCTCTGGATCCAGGGCTAATGGTACATCTTTCAAAGAAGTGTTTCTCTAAAAACATGCTGATGTCCCATATGGAATAACATCAGTAAGAACCCTGAAGCATGTTGGGATGCTCTACTCCCTTGTGTAGTAAAGATTGTAGCCAAAATCTTTGTAGAAGAGAAATGTAAAATCCATCTGAGACTTCACGTGCCAGTACTTTGCAGCATCTTCCCTGGCTGCACTGATCTGGAAGCTTCTGGAAGTGTCAGCATGATTTTCTGACTGAGGGGCTGGGGACACAGGTGACTGTTTCAGTGCACACAGACAAATCATCCTGTATTACCTGCACAAGAAATCTCACAATTCCAGCCAAGGCCTGAGCTAGCCCTGAGGGTGCCTGCCCAGCCAGCACAGAGCACACCCCTGACACAGCCTTTGTCCCAGAGCAGGTGTTGACCATGGGTATTTGTCTCTGTTGGCTCTGCCAGGGTCTGGGAGTGGTATGTGGCTGAGATTTCTTTTTCTGCTAATCCTATGTCAGCTGAATCATGCCCTTAGTAAAAGGCACTTCCCTGCCATCACATTGACCAGGCAGCACAAACCATTTGTGATTTAATGGTTGGTATTAATGAGGCACTCAATGCATGTAAACTCCAGTGAGGTTTGTGGTAGCTCTTACGGTTATGATATTGTTGTAGCTCTTAATGCTTACAGTTGTACAGCTTGAGATCCATGGAAAACTGGGAAAAATGGGATGGAGGGAGAAAGCCACAAGATTGCCAAGGTCGTCTTCCTGCTCCTGGGTATGATCATCAGTGTTTCAGTGATGCACCACTGCCATTAATTTATCCTGTGTTTGGAGAACTCTGAATAAAATCTATTCCTGTGCTTTGTTATCGTTATATGTAGTTTTTATAATGTTTGATCTGAGTCATTCTTGCTCCAATTTCAGCCCATTACTCCTTATCTGCTGTGGTTATGGAGAACAGATCGTTCTATTGACTTTTGTAGCATGTTTCTATGTACATAGCAGTCCATTATCACCCTACTCATAGCATTCTCCTCACTGGATAAAAACACTGCCATTTTCTGTAACGCCTCCTGACAAGTCCTGTTTTCTTGATGTCTTTCCTGTTTTTTGTACTCTCTTCCTTTGGTCCTCTTTTATTTACTTAAAGTACTCAGTGTGGGAGATAATACTTCATCCAAGGACCAAGCAAGCTGAGCAGAGCAGAAGAATTACTTTTATCGTAGGTGATGTGGGCTCCTGTATTTATTAATCCCAGCTCGTTCAGCTTTCATAACAGTACGACTTCACCAAGGCATGTTCCCTTTATAGTCTGCTACACTCCAAATCTTCCTCTGAAGAGCTGTTGTCTGAACAGTCTGAACAGTTTTCCTCAACCTCTCTTTGTTGGTTGCTCCTGAGTGCCTGTAGTGACTATACTTCTGGTGGTGTTGAATTTCAAAGCATGTCTTCAAATGATGAAATAATCTCATATAATCTTGTCCTCTGGTGTAATTGCGCTCCCTCCAGACTTGTGTGCTGCAAATTTTAATGAGCATGTCCTCTACTTTCTCCTCTCCTTCACTAATGCTGGTGAGGAACAGAACAGAGCAAGGAAAAAAAAGAAGGAAACCTATTTGACATCTCTTTTTGCTTTTACACTGTCCCATTAATGATATCCATGTGGGTCCTCCATTTGTTGCTGGTTTCATCAAGACTGTGCTTCCTTGCTTGCTTATCAGAACATCTATGAATGCAGCATCCAAGGAAGTGTGGCTATACATGAAGTAAAAACTATAAAAATATTTTTGTGCGGGGGTATCTGGAGCTTTCCTGCAGAAGTGAAAACTCATGGGCTACTAATACACTCTCTTCCTCTTCGGTTTGGTTATAGTCAAGTTGCAACAGTGAGTGATTGTCCAAACCATGGGGAGTGTAAGTGCAGGTTTCTCACATGAAAATCTTCATATGAGAAAAAAAATCATGCAGAGAAGTGTAAATCAGTCATAAACATAAGGATTTTGGAAACTGGGAAGTAGCAGACATTGGAAGGGCCATACTACTGGCTTTAAATGTTCAAAAACAGGTAACTATGTGCTGGCATTCAGGAAGATTGGCATTGAAAGCTCCCATGTTAAAAGGCTTCATAGACTTGAAAGCTAAATTATTTCACAGACAGAAGGCAAATGTAGGTTCAAGTGCTATGTAGGTCCCCAACTCCGCTGCCAGTGTGTGGGTTTTGCAGTAGGTTCTTTTCATACTACTTTTGCACTTCTTCATGTGTGACAGCTGGGGAGAATGGAGATGGGGTGTGTGGCACCGACAAGTGCTCAAACTGAAATAATCCTGAGAAGAGAGTCTTCGTGCCACTTTCTCTTTGGGTTTCTGATGAGCACAGCAGATGTCTGCAGGGATGGGAGCTGCAGGCTCCTGCTGTGAAAGACTGTAATAATGAGAAGCATTTGATGAGCTGACTGTGTTCCATTCTTACTGATGAGTTGATACTTTAAGTATACAAATTATTACAGCAACTTTGATCAGATTTAGTTTAGGTGCAAATAGAATTGATTCCAAGAGAGGCAGCTTGCGTGGATAGAAAAGTAACTAAGATGTGCTATCTTGCTGGCTTTATTTTTCATTCCTTCCTCATCCCTGTTTCCCCATCTACTTAGCACTGATTTTATGTTAAGTACCTCTTAGAATTGTCTTGTTCTGCAGTCTTTAATGTTTAAGGCTGTGTGGCATCATTTTGGTTGCCTGGTTATCACAAGTACAGGGGAAATAGTCTTCTTGTTAAATATGAGTCTTACAGAGACAGTCTGGCAGAGTCAAATTGCAAATCCGTGTGTGCCTTGTTGCCTGGCTCTGTATGGAAAGGAACCTGGGAGACCTGTACAGGGTGAGAAATGCAGAGACTCAGGCTAATGCTGCCCTTCAGAGCAGTCATTGGGGCTGGTGAACTGGAACACTTCCAGGAAAAGGGTACTGATACCAAAGTATCTTCACACATCGCTGCTAATACTGGGAAGGAAAGTGCCTGAGGGAAGGACAAAACTCTGTAAACAACTCTGAGATGGAAATACGTGCAGCAGCCCTTTCGGTTGCTTTGACCAAGGGCAGGCCAGCAGGAAGTCTGTAGCAAGCTGTTGCTTTCTGCAGGTCAAGGAAAACATTAGAGGAATAACCTCCCCATTTTATTTTGCTTATCATTCTTGGGAAACAGCAGAGGTTGGAGAATAAATGTGCAGCAGTTGTTGTTTGGTGGGCAGTGCCCCAGGGAAGTGGGTGCAGCCTGGTAGCTGTGCTGCCTTCCTGAGGAGGCCGCTGCCGGCAGCAGGTGCCCTGCCGGCCCTGACAGCTCTGGCTCTGCTTCCTCCCAAATATTCCCCAGATCTGGAGCGACTTGGAATATATATCCCTTTCCCCATGCCATGAGGTCTTGCCCTGAGCTTTTCTTACATCAAGAAGGGCCAGGTGCTCCCTGCCAGGCCAGCACAGCTGTGAGGCCGTGGTGCTGGACGAGCTGCCCTGGGCCCGCACCCTCAGAGCCGGGGATGGCTCCGCGCCGCCCCCAGCGCGGTCGGCAATCCCGCGGTGCTGTGAGGGGGAGGCGGGCAGGAGAGGGTCATTTTTGGAGAGCTGCTGGTGAATGTGTCACAGAGCTGCTGCCTTCACACCACCCCAGCAGCCGGCAGCGGCCGCCCTTCCGTGAGCCCAGCGCTATAATTAGCTGGTGGCAATCAGCAGCCGCTTGCTGCTGTCACAGGGATTCAGACTGACTGGAGCGGCAAATGCGCGGAGCTATGGTGCTTGTGCTTTAATGACTGTGTTTTCCCGGTTTCCCAAAGCCAGCTGACTTTTCAGCCTGGATTTCGGACTGATTTGCGGCTTTATTTTTGTAATTCGGGAGTGGATTGGTCTTTGCTTTCCCCAAGTAAATTCTAGGGGATATGCTGAAGCATTAATAGGCCTTACTGACATTTCTGTGCAGCCCCTTCAATTTACAGGAAGCTTTCATCAATTAAAAGACCTCACTGGTTGGGATATGTGCAGATCCTTTTCTGGAGATGGCCTCAGTACATTCCTTTAACCCATGTCTGTACATGTTAGCTCGTTCTGCTTGAACCACTTGGGAAGGAACCCTTACGGGGTTTGAAGTTCTGTTTTCTGAAGGCATTTCTTTATGTTGGAGGATACTGTGTCTTTTTTAGCTAAGATTGCTCTCAGCACTGATCGATTGGCAAAATTATGTATCCTCCTGACCTTCTGACTTGCATAATCTACCCGAGGAGGAGGATGGAGAAGAGATTGTGAAAGTGCACACCACCAAATGTTTCTGTGGGAGCCAAAGCTAGGAAAGGAGGATACCACATTCTGTTCACACTATTTTTATTTACGACATGATAAGCCAGTACACCAAGATTTGTACTGGTTTTTAATAGATTTTGGGAGTGCAGTTAACTTAAATGGTTCTCAGTTAAGGTACCTGCCTGCTCTGGCACACTAACCATTTCCATTATTTTGTTCTGTGGTGGTAGGAAATGTGCTTCCCCTCTCTGAAAATGATCTCTGTACCTATGGTTTGGGGTTTTTTGTTGGTATGTCAGTCTACAGCATAAGCAATTCTCTGGCAGTTTTTAAGAGCTTGACTGTGGGAAGGGAGAATGAGGTCTCACATCTTGGTGAGCAGGGTAGGATCAGAAGTCTGCATTACGTCAGACTGAGCAAGACTGATTTTGACCTGATTCTATCAAACTCAAATGCTGGCAGTAGGAGCTGGAAACGTGAACTCTTTTGGTGCCTGCAGTTGCAGGGTATGATCAGCCTGGCCCTGCATTTGGCTAGTGAGCTGGACAAACAGTGTCTGGAAGTAAACTAGGCACTAATAAACTTGGGGGCTTCTTTTTTAAGGGTGGGCTATTTCCTCAATCTATGAAATAACTTCAAGTTTTCTTCTTAAAGGGTTTGGGGTGTGCTCTGATAACCCTTCTTTGCAGCTGTGATTAGCCCTTAGAGCACAGCTCTCCAGGCTTCACCTTTAATTCAAATTACTGGTTTGCATGGAGTCTCCTCTAATGCCTTCATGCAGCCTCCTGCTCTCCTACTCGAGGATAAAGCCATTTATGTGAAAAAGCCCACAGCAAACTCAGCAGGTCTGTGCATGGATCTCTGTGGTGAGGCTCTGAACCACTAATCTCTCCTGTGGTTGCTGATGTGCATTTGGAAGAGTGAAATGACATCATAAGGCTTTAAGACAACTGTGCAATCTTATCTTTTAAAGCCAAAATTTTTTTCTTCAAATCCATACATATGTTAGAATGCTGGGCACTTTATTTGTACCCATCTCTTCCCCTTTGTCTGCCCTCTTTCATGAGTTACTCACTGATTTATAAATAAATAAGGATGCAAGTACATTTTGGGAGATTTTTCAAATGTTGTTTATAGAATAAATTTGTTTAGCTCTAAAAAGCATTTGGCATCAGACAACAAGACTGCAATCCTAAGGACCTGCTTCACACCCAAGCTGCCATAACCTGAAGGAATTTTTAGGAGGCAGTACTGTTTGTAGTGTTTGATACTAGAAGTGTCTGCTGCCTGACGTACTGTGGAACTAATGCACAGCCTTAGTGGCTGTATTTATAGCATGCAACAGCCAGACCCACCACAGCAAGCAGAGCTGCTCTTCAGTGTCACGGGATTTCCTCAGTGTTCTGGCTTAACAGAAGGATGGGGACGGCTCCTCAGTGGGACATTTGGAACTGGAGCCCTCCCAAGCAATTTCCATTAGGCTGTGTCACGTGTGCCGAGTGTTTTATGCCGGGGCTGGCACAAACCAATTTGTTGACGCTCTGTTTACCTTGTACTCCATACTGTGCCGTGCTCCAGAGAGGAGGGGAAAGCATTGGCTCTGCTGCTCCCATCACCTGGGAGAGGGATTATGACGGGAAGCAGAGCATCCACGGTAGCTGGAGCTGTGGCTGCTCACATAACCGATAATCTCCTGCCTTCAGCATGAAGCATCCGGAACAAAGTGCTACCCACGCCGCTCCCCTGCTGACATCCAGCGTTCCACTTCCCATCTGCTCCCAGGTTTCCAGGGCATCAGCTGTGCTCCCAGCTGCTGGTCCTCTTCACCTACCACCCAGGGTCCTGGGACAGGCTTCCTGAGGAGTTGCCCACTAATCCAAACCCCAAGGGCTGGCAGATTCAAAACACAGCTCCTTTGATTTCTTGTACTTGGATGTCGATGTATATGTATATTCATTGAATGCAATGTATAAAATCATACATGCAGCATTCCTACAAAAATTAGTTCATTTGCCTTATGCTATTGGTTGCTTTGCCAGGCTTCCCTCTCTGTACCTGATCACTTTCAGCCTCGCTTCAGCCTTGAGTGCCTTAAAGCCTTAGATGTGTTTTTCAGTCACTCAATCTGCCATAGAAACGTTTTTCTCCTCTGGACCTCCAAGTTTCACTGCCTGAAACGAGTCAAAGGTGTAATTTAAACAGCTACAGCTTTGAGCATGTTCTTGGACTGCTCCTCAACAAGATGTGCACTGCGAGAGAAGTAGGAATTTTCCCCTTCCCTTGGGACTTGTAGCACTTCCATCTTACTTTGGAAAGGACTCAAGATCCAATTTTTAAAATTCTTACTCTTTTTACAGGAAAGTGTAAGTGTTCTACATCATGTAACAGACTTCAGCATGCTCCAAGACTTGTATTCATCATATTGAAGGGATAAAAAAAAAAAATAGCTGTGGTAGGATTTGAAAAGCCGTCTGATGAATTTCTGGAAAGGTGACATATGGATGATACCGGGTAGCTCTTTTTTAACATTTCTATCTTGCCATCCAAACCCAGTTTGTGCCTTCACCACCTGTGAACAATCCACGGTTTCAAACTCATGCTGCAGTCACCTTGTATGCCCTTCTTCCCCATCACATATTCCAGTTCCTGCTCTCAGACTCTGCTACAGGGGGACTTGAAGGGACTCTTCAATTTTGGCAGGAAGAGTGTGGCTGCTGTAGAGCCTCTAATGCATCCTTCTGCATTTTATTCATCACTGAAACGGGATTTGGAGAGGGTGGGGATTCTGAATAAAGTGTGTAAAATTTTGCTGCCAACAGCATGATAATTAAAGGGAGAAGAGAGCAGTACATGTAAAAATATTGTTACATGTGCACAAAACAGGGCTGATCTGGGAAGCGGGTATTTCTGAGCCGTGTGCCTTTAAGACCTACATAATGCTGTTACATTACCTTAGGGTTTTTCTTTTGAATTTCCAGCTTCAGAAAACCAAGCTTGATTTTCCTTTTTTCCTTCCATCCCCTGACGATGCTCTCAAAACCTGGGGGTGTTTATTTGAAAGAAGACTCCCTGCGTGAAAGATGTTACGGTGTGATAAGACACGTTGCAGTAAATAGGGGCAGAATCATGTGGACATCCCTGTCAGAGCTGCCATGGCCATGCTACCCCCCCTTTACAACGCCAGTTCCGTGATTTAGGGCAGCCACAACTAATTTTTCTCTATTGCTCCCTGACATCTCGTGGCAGCACCAGGTAATGCAGTTAATTGCTTAAAATTTTGCCAAGAGAGTAACTCCGACATGGCACTTTGAAGCTTCAGTAGCTTTGCTGGAAAAGAAACTAACTCAGCTGTTGGTATTGTCTTTTGATTTTTCCCCCACTGGGGAAGAGCATTTCTCTAAGGAAGGATTTTTACAGGCCAGACCTTCCAAAAAATTGTAGGTGTTTTTATATATATGTATTTTTTTAAAAAATGTTAAATATTAAATTAAAACCTTGCACTAACATGGTGCATTCTGTTTTAAAATGTTGCTGGTGAAATTTCACTAAGAACTGCTTTGATGCTTGGAGAGGAAGAGGCCAATGATAGCAAACACTGCAGAAAAGCTGAATGCCTTTGGCTGGTTCTTTGATATTTTCTTGCTCTAACACTTAATTCCCCAAAAGAGTTAGAGTTTGCTGGTTTGCTTTGAGAAAATGGCCAAGTCTGGGAACAAAATTATGCTGCATTCTGAGCTAGAAAGAAACATACTTTTGCTAGAAGTAACTGAGTCCTTTCCTTTCCTTTCCTTTCCTTTCCTTTCCTTTCCTTTCCTTTCCTTTCCTTTCCTTTCCTTTCCTTTCCTTTCCTCTGAGTAAAGACAAAAATGAGGATAAAACAGGCAGAATGGACAGTAAATGCACATTTGTGTGGCAGGTACAACAAAACTTAAGAGTGAGACTCAATGATCCTTCTGGGTCCTTTCCAACCCAGATTATTCTGCGATTTCTGTGATTCCAATCTATGAGCTCACTGCAATTCCAGCTCAGGGGCTTGGAGTTTGTTTGTGGCTGCCAAGAAGGTGTCAGTGAACCTCCCCCTGGTACTCAAGTTGTGCCGCTTAGAAATAACAAAGTTTCTTTCTCTGTGAAGACCAGTAGCAGGGATGGTGTAGGAATAGCAGGAATTGCTAATGGGAAGGGTGGCTTGCTCTGTAATTGTTTTCTGTTCACAAGTTCCCCTTGTAATACCTGTTTTTGCCTCCTCTCTGGGTAGGAGCAGTGAGACCTTGGTGGGAATGTAAACTGACAGTGATTAATTTTGTGTGGCACACTGCAGATTGGACTCCTGTTCCAATTTTAGGTAGAAATTGGAATCTGAAAATCCATGTTTCCTTTTCTCTCCAATCTCCAGTCCCAAGGTAAGAGACCAGCCAGCTAATTCTGGGAGGTGCAATCCCCACAGCTTCTTACCTGTGCAGTGAGCAGCGCTGTATTCCAGAAGGGGCTTTTCCACCATCTCTCCTGGCTTTGCACTCTGTGCCATCTTGGCAGTTCTTTTATATGGATGGCATGGAATTGTCAGCAGCTTGTCCCATCTTTCTCTGGCTTAATGAGGTGACAGCTACAAGTGTCTTCTTTTTTATTCTCTTCCTTGTTTTTTGGGGTTTATTCTTTGCTTGTTCCAGAGCGCCTCCATCCTGGATTTTGTCTAAGAGGTTTCCCACCTTTACCTGTCAGGCACAGTTGCCATTTGTTTATCTCCCTGACTCCATGAGTAGATGGACACACACCCCAACTTTCAGTGTTTGCAGAGAGGGCAGAACAGGAGCAGCAGCTGCTGGCTGCCCCCAAAGAAAACCTGAGGCAAGTGCCAAGGTTTATGTGCATTGCAGGGCTGACTTCTGCACAGAAGAGACTTCAGAAAACACTGGCTTTGTTCAGCATGTGGGACAGTTCTGTGGCAGCCTGAATTTCACCAGAGACCCAGTGTGTGTCTGTGTTCCACTGAAATACCTGTGAGGGCCCAGCCTTCCAATGTCACAGAGGATGTTTTGGGGAGAGCAGAAATGCTCCAGCACAGTAGGAGATAGGGTGCCTCTGAACCAAGCACTTTATCTTGAAGGGCAGCCCTTGGAGGGCTCTGGCTGATGGAGCCAGGCTGTGACCAGAAGGAGTGAGAGCTCCAGAGAAAGGTGTCAGGGTGAAAAAAGAGAGCAACATTGAGCTTATTATCCCCATCCTTTGCTTTGTACAGTTTTAACAGAAATCATGCCATAGGAAGGTGCCCAAATTAGTGTTTCCTTTCCCCTTTGTCCTGTCATTGGTCAGACCATGAGTTTAGTCCATTATTTTGAAATTATTTTCCACAGGGACTTTGGGGATAATACCAGAACCTTGTTCTAGCTAGACTGTTACAGAATTGTTTCATCCTTGTTCGTGTGGCAGTGTGCCATCCCATGTAGAAAACAAACCCCCTAAAAATTAAAACCTGCACTTTACAAGGATGTTTGTTGTCTGAATTATACCCAAGTCCATTATAGCTTATCAGGTAAAATATTTACCACAGCTGTTTTCCCACTGGGAATGATAGCTAGACTTGATTAGATGCTTAAATGCTCAGATGTTTTGAATGAGGAATCAAGGGGAGGCTCTTGGCTGGTGGCAGGGGCAGCATTAAGGGACAATATGAGCCTGTGAACTGCTACAGCATCTCCCAAGCAATAAAACTGCACTCTGCAATCTTTTGTGTTCAAGATGACTGAATCTTAACCCACACAGCAATACCAGCTAGTGAGTGTTCACATGAAAGTCTGCTCAATCCTTTTGTGGGGAAGGAGCAAGTGCCAACATCTTGGGTTTGCAGTGAACCCAGGGGACTCCACCTCCTGCCTAGGAGAATGGTGTCTCCTTCTTATCAACTACACTCCTCTGTGTGGCAAAAAGTAGTTTTTCCTCTCCTTCCTGACAGCTGGCTTTTGTGTGAAAGTGAAATAAACTCGTTGTGCTGAAGGTTTCATGCAGTGCAATGGCTCCAAATCCTGCAGAGCAGCTCATGCCTCAGTAGAGGGGTTGTTTCATGGCATTTCAGTATTGTGTAGCACCCCTGGGGTAGTTACACCAGGCACTTCTGCATGAAAGTACTAATTTTGTGTATTTTAGCTGCATTTGCTGCAATTTAGCAGTTGGTTCTAAATAGCAGCAGGACAGCTCTGTGCTTGCTGTCACACACAGGGTATGACTTGGGAGCCAGTAGCTCAGCTTGTTTGTGAAAACATCCCAGCACTGCTGCCTTTCAGCCTGGCTCTGGGGTAAATGAGCTCAGGACCTTGACACCATCGAGCCAGGAGGGGTTTGCTGCTTCCCTCTGTACAGAAAATGCCTCTACATTGGAATAGATGATTTTGATTTAAAACCTTCATTTAACATTTGTGAGAGATTTTTTTTTCCTGCCTAGTTATAATAGTTAAAGTAGGTCAAGGTTGAGATCCAGATCATCATAAATCACTCCCCTTTAAAAGCAAATGTTTTGCTTTGTGGCCCGAGGGGCTGAAATCAAGTCTGACAAGGCACACAGACCTGCATTTTATTCTTGGCTTTTCCACGCTGCCTCTGTCATTTTTTTTCCTCCATCTGGAGAGTGCTGCTTACCTTGCTCTGCTGTTGTGGGCATTAACTAATCCCTCAATTTGCACAGTGCTTTGAACATGCCCAAACGAAACGCTGTTATTTTAATTGCCTCGTGGCTCTGTGCAGCCTCCTGTGACAGCAGAGGCTGAGGCGCGAATGGATGGGCAGGGAGAGGCCCCTGGGCCACCCCACGTGCTGATTCCTGAGCTCTGCCTGCCACCTCCCTGCCAGCCCAGATGGAGGGGACACCAGGTGTGACAGACCTCTAGGTTGGGCAGAGGCTTGTGCAGATTCCTGGACTGTTTTCTGTGCCCCATGGCTGGAGCAGCTGGTGAAGAATCTTCAACAAGACTGGCTTGCAGGTTACAGGTTGCTGTGCATGGACATAAATTTAAGAGCCAAGTGGCTATCTTAAGTTATCTGTTAGTGTTTGGAACCCATGAGGGGATTTGACCTCTGCTTAGGAGATGTCAAACCGCCACAGGATGACAGTGTGACATCATGTGCAAGTGTCTAAGGACAAAATGGTCATTTAGCCATCATAAATGTACATTATCAATTATATGTGTAATCTTCTAGGCATTTAAGGCCATAAACCACATTACTGCTTTTAGAAGGCCACAGGCTTTTTCTATTTTTTTTTGGAAGAGGGCTCTTTGATACACTTGTGGTCTCATCTCCTAGAATTTTCTTTGTTTTACTGGTTCACAGTAAAACAGGGGCAGGTTAAAGGTGTAACAAGGATATTACCTGGTTGTAGTTAGAGCACAAAGCATTTGCATACCAGGGATTGATTTTTCCTAGCATCTCCTTCTACAAAAGAGATGCAGTAGTAAAGCATGTAGGGCTTCACAGATGGGCTGTAAAAGAACAGTAGGAACATTGTAGCTGTGTTTGCTGTGTCATTTCCTTCCATCTTTTCATTTGCTGTCTTATTCCATCACTCTTTTTTTTTTTTTTTTTTTTTTGTGTGTGTGTGTGGGTGTGTGTGTGTGTTTTGT
>JBBMKD010000001.1:107466581-107492817 GCA_037834095.1 Argya squamiceps
GGCATTTTCTTCCATCTTTTCCGTTTCTGTCTTGGTTCCTCACTCTTTTTTTTTTTTTTTTTTTTTTTGTTTTTGTGTGTGTGTGTGTGTGTGTCTTGTCAGTCCCTATTTACTCTGCTCCTTTCTGGCAGAGTTATTTGGAGTGGAAGTGGATGGTTCACATCACATGGTGGTGCTCATGCAGTAGTGCCCTCACCAGCCCAGCCAGCCTGGCTGTTTGAGAGCTGCAGAAAATGCAGTCCACAAGGGATGGGAACCCAGAATTTACTGTGTTGCCATCATGACAGTGGATCCTTTTCCAGTGAGGTATTCAGGACACTTGGATGCCAGTGGGAGGAAACTGAAAACACAGAGGGAAAGGCCTCCAGAAAAATGCTTGAGTTACTAATGATATGCTTGGAAGCAAATTTGGGATGACAATGCTGCATGGGCAGGGTTGTCTCTGGTCAGCCCATGGTGACCTGCTGGAGCAGTGGTGTGGGCTTGTCCTTGCAAGGGAGAGGAGTATGGAAAGGACACTTTTCTTAAGGATGCTTTTCTTAAGTTTCCTAAGCAGAAGAGATGCTGCACAGATGTAGCTTTCAGAAAATCCAGGCATGAAAGAGGAGCTTGTGGAGAAAGCTTGAATTACTCCACTCCACTGAAGAAGAAAAACAAAACTTGATTGTGGCTACAAAACTCCAGCCAGGAAAACCACCTTGTGTCACTATGTTTCTGTGACAACATGCAAACACCATTCTGGCCATGAGGATGCTTACTGCATTGTCTGAAAAGATGCATTTTGATCCAGTAACAACTGCATTTCACCCACCTTTATTTTGTCAAGTTATGCTGCATCATGCATTCCTGCTGACTGGAAGTTTTGGTGTCCAGTGTGAGACCTGAATGTTTGCTGGGAAATCAGAGCTTGGAGCTGACAGACTCAGCCCATGCCTCACTTTGGAGTGATACCAATGTGTTGTGAGGTGTGGATTGCTGTCATTTCCATCTTTCTCCTTGTGCTTTGCCACAATTTAAAGGACTTAACCATGGTATTGGATATAAAGCAACACCTGTAAGAGGGATAATTGATTATCAGCACAGTTGACTGTCCATGTACGTGTCACTGCAACATGTACTGACCTGCCTTCTTCATTTAAAGCCCTGTTCCCTCTGCTTTCTTCCTGCCATTGACTACATTCCACAGAATAACCCAAAGCCTTGCTGAGGGCACTCTCTTAGTCATCACTTTCCTGTTGGCCATCCCTGGAGCTGCTTTATACCTTCTTGCCAATGTCCCTCATGCTGGCTGCTCTGATGTGAGCTCTTCCTCTTCCAAAAAAAACCCCAAAAATTAAGCCAGTTGCCTTGGGTAATGTTCATTCTACTAATGCACATTGCTACGATAGGAGGAGTGACTGTCACTTGAGATAGCTGGAGAAGGAAATGAGGCATTTATTCAACAGAGTCGAAATTGTGCTGCTTTCTCTTGCAGGGACCCAGCAGGTACCAGTGGTTGGTGTGGGCTGGAGAATTGCTTGGTTTTGGATACGTGACCATGGTGCTCACCTGGGTCTCATCTCTGCTGCCCTGGGCAGGCTTGGGGTGTGAAATGGGAAACAACCTCTTGTTTTTCAGACTGAGGTCCAGAACCAAGGCAGGACCTTAAGCCTTAAATATACTGATGTGGGGTTTTGTAGGAGAAAGGTATTTGAGCAAAGCACACCAGGTTTATTTGTGAGTTTGTATGGGGTGAAGGGAGTGGCTTCATGTTTAGTTTCGATCAAAATATTTTTAGAAGCAGGTGAATTATACAGAGCATTCTTCAGCTTTCATTTCCCTGTCAGTCAGAAGAAATGTTGCATTTTTGTTGTCTTTCACTTCTAAATTGAAATAAAGGAAATAAAATTTCTTAGAATGTACTCTCTCACTACCTCTTAAATGCTTAAAGTTGGTTCAGAACCGAGTATTAATAATTGCATTGTATTCATTTATTTTTAACTTGACTCTAAGCCTGAAAGCAACCAAGCAGAAAAAGTATTTAATAAACAACAAACTTAGAGGAGCAGAATATATAGCCCAGTGCTGTTAACATCCTTCAGCAAAAAAAGATTAAATACTGCTGTCGTCATTTAAGCTTTGGGGGGTGGGAGGGAGGGGGGAAAGGAGAGAGGAGATGTCTGATCCACTTAATGCAAAGTATAAATTGATGTCATTTTAATTTTCTTCTTATAAGATTTACCACTTTAGATGTAAATACCAGGCAGCACTGTGGCTATGCTGGATTTCTGATTCTTATGGAGAATGTGTTCATCTGCTGGAACTTAACTGATCACACTGAGTTAAGGGGAGGATAATAAAAAACTATGGAGTGAATAATGGAAGGATTTAAAAATGAGGCATGGGGGGCAGAAGATAGGATACAGAGTAATTTTGGAGGTAAAACTAGAGTTGAGATTAACAATATATTTCTGGACATCTGGCTGATCTAAAGTCTGTCTGATGATTGTCTTATAATTGTTAAACCTGTCACCTTTATATGTGGGATTAGGCCTGTTTAAATATGCATGCAAAAGGCAGAATGGTTATTGATTCTGTGCAGCATAATTTGTGAGGATCTTAGTTTGGAGTCAAATAGAGTTTATTTCTACTTTAGTTCACACATACTCAGTTCTTGTTTGGCTTTCTTCTCAAATGCAGTGTCAAAACGAGCATCTGTGAGAGGCTTAGTGATAGGGAAAGAGTTTAAAATAAAAGTTACCATTTTTAGAGGGATTTATTTATAATGGAAAAATGAGCATCTTATTAGTTACTAAAAGTGTATCTTCTCAACAATTGTACAAAAGTTAGCATCTAATAATCCTGTGTCTGTATTTAACTCCTTTCACTGCCACAGATCTTTAATTAAAGACTCTTCTATCTTTATGCCAATTAGTTTGAGATCTTAACCTTTGTGCTTAACAGAAATAGTTGCAGGATCTCTGCTGACATCCTCAGTGCTGTTTGTAAAGAAAGAAAACTCCAGGAAAAGCACGTCAATATCAGCCCCCATGGAAACCCCAGAGCATTTCATTAGAGGTTGTAAGCTGGGGCAACAATAAGCTGGAGGGCAGGCTTTATTAGGCCAGAGGTGGTAAATGGAAAATTGGCAGCAGAAAATCGAAGTTTGATCATGAACAGCCCCTCACAACTGCAAACAGCATCTTATTGTCCCTATGTTTGCATTTCCATCGTGCCCCCATCACAGCTGTGCCGGGCCACGGAATAAATACATAACCCAACCTTCCTGAGCAAGGGAAAAACAATATGATGGCTCAGGGCCAGCAAAAGCTGCTCTGCAGCCATCTGCTCAGCATCAGCCCAGCACCAGCCTGCACGCTGTGAGCAGGGAGTACAGATCATTCCCCAAGGCCTGATGGTCAAAATGTC
Organism: Argya squamiceps; assembly: GCA_037834095.1. NCBI lineage: Eukaryota > Metazoa > Chordata > Aves > Passeriformes > Leiothrichidae > Argya > Argya squamiceps. Next base: position 107,469,990 of record JBBMKD010000001.1, read on the forward strand.
ACTGATTTTATGTTCTTTGCAGAGTATATTTAATGTGATCTTTTCCTTACAGCAACCATCTCTGCTGGTGCTCTAGTTACATGTCTGTATTAGAAATCCACTGTGAATATGTTGTGTCTATATTAACAGGCTGAGGGTGGGGAGCTGAAATGCTGAATACTTTGGTTTGCTGTTCTAAGATGGTTTAAATGGAAAAAATGAACATGAGTCAAGGGATGTTAGAGAAGGGAAAAATTAATGCTGGCATGAGAGTAGTCAGAAAAGGTGATTGATGTTTATGTAGAGTCACATTTCCATTTAGGTACCTGAAAGTGCTGATAAGTCCTGGGGTTTTCAGATGGTCAGGCTGCTGGACCTCTGTGCAATGAAAGACAGCCTTTGGAAATTGGGTGCCTGTTTTCTACTGCATTATGTCTTCCGAGTCTCTTGGTGCTTTTAAAATGTCCTTATTTACATGCCAGCCTTTTTACATCTCTGGCAATCTGGTTTAAGCAGGTATGGAAGCTGCAGACTCTGTATTTTGTCCTCTGCCCTGTGATGCCCATGCTTGGGTGAAATCTTCCTGCTTTAGTAGCGTTGACAATCAAAGTCAACACTGGGTTTTTGGACAAGAGATGGAAGAAGGAAACAGAGGACATGGGAGCTCACAGCTCTGGTTTAGGGTTTAGATACCTAACAGCTGTTAAAATGAGTGTAGTATACAAAGTGTTTTCATGGATGGAGAATTCTAAGCCTTTATTTCAGTGTTTCTGCTGTCACTTCAAGCAATATTTTGTGGGTGTGGGTGCCCTTTGTCCATGGGGGAGCTAAACACTCTTAGGCGTTAAAAAAGTGAAAGTGACACCTGAGAAGTCTGTTCAAATAATTCTGGGTGGATTTAGAGAGAGCCATGTGCTTGATGCTTCAGAGATGGGGATTGAAAGAGTAGCAAAAAACTGTCAAGTGTAGCAGGAATTGTCAAGTTAACATAAAAGCTGCAAATGAGACTGAGATCTACCTTCATTCTTTTTTTCCCAGCCAGCTCTAATTTAAACTGTCTGTGTAACCAATGTGATCCACAGAGTCAGGCAGGCCGTGCATGCTTGCAAAAAAGAAGAGTTAAGAGCATGACTGAAAACTGCCAACAAAACTGCCCTTAGACCTTGCACTTGCACTGTCATGAGCATGAGTGGTGCTGCTGCTGAAGGAAGACAAGGAACCCCCTAGAAAGCCTAGAAAACTGTGATTTCTGCAGCAGTCATGGTGTCTGCCATACTCGTCGTGCAATAATCTGAACATGGACAGCTCGAATCATACTCTACTCCAGAGGAGATTTCATCAGGGCTTTGTTCTTTAGTACCCACATTTCCATGTGCTGGAAGTACATAGTGTGCACAAGCATTTTTCACACCTGCTTTGCCCTAGTAGTTAATATTCACCTTTTCAGCAGCTGGTGCAGGTCTTTCAGCTGTAATTCCTGGGCACTGAGACCAGGCTATGCCAGAGGTCTGTGTACATATGCTCAGGACATTACACAGTTAGTCAAGTTCCTTCTGTTTTGGTGTGAATTGCCTCCATTTCCTCCAGTGTCCTCCAGTGCTGGCCATTTTCACCCTCAATAAACTTTGCTTAGGATATTCCTCATTTTTTGTGACACTCATAAAAGCAAGTCAGGTCCAATGCTTGCAGAATTTCTCTAATAACTCCTGCTGGCACAGGTGATTGCAGCTTCCCCTGTGTTTCCAGCTCCTTTGTCATCAGGCTGTTTCAGTACAGCTCTTTTGGGTTTTCCACGTGGTGCTCTGTCAGCAAGTTTCCTGCAGGGAGCTCAGATGGTTCCAGAGGTATTTCTGTTGTATAAAAAGTGAGTCAGCTTTTCAGAATGAGTTATTTCGGTTAATATGCAATAACCCAGCTTCAGTGAGCCTTGTTTTCTGCATGGTTTTATCCCACTTCCTACTCACCTCAATGCCTTCATTTAATAAAGCAAGTAAGACAAGCTAGAAAAAATAAATGGTAATTTTTTTTTTGTGGTCAAAATAGGACATGTGTTTAAATTAATAAAACATTGGGGGGTTTTGCTTCATTCAGCTGCAATAATGCAGGCAATGCTGCTAAAGATGTACACTGATCATCTGGATATGAAAATTAATGCTGGTGATAAGTTTTGAAAGGAATATTTTCATAATATTTTTGCATTTTGATGGGACACTGAGAGTTTAAGAAATAACAGTGAAGATAATGCCTTGCTGATGACTTGCTTCCAGGTGCCACCCATTCCACGAGGGTAATGGCTCATACCTAGTGGTGTGACCATACTTGATGGTAGGTATTGCAAGAATATTATTTTATTTTCAGTAGGTTGGCCCTAGTTTCCCATTTATATTGACACTTTATCAGCTTGTACAATGAAAACTATATCTACATTTACTTAACTTTTTTTAATATTTCTAATATAATTTTTTTACTTTTTTCTGGTATTTGCATTGTTAAACAGTGCAGTTGCTGTAATGATGCAGCAGGGGTGTATTTACTTGTGCTGACATTAAAATACCCATTTTGAATGAGAAAATATTTTCTTCAACAGAAGTGTAAATATGTTTTAGAAGCCCTTCCATTTCTGTTTTGATCAGCAAATTTGACTGAAGTAAGTTCAGCTTACTTTGTCATGTTGGCATAAAGCATTTGTCTCTGTTTGAGCAATTCTGTTGGGGAAGAGGGCAAAGTATGTAGAAAGAATATATTTTCATTATAGTTTAAGCATTCTTTTGCTTTGAGGCATCTCTTGGGGTGCACTTGCCTAAGCTTTGTTTTGTAAGGCAGCTTGATCTCACAGAAGGCATCATTTATCCCATGTGGAGTATTCCTGGGATGTGTTCTTTTCTTATCTGGATACCCATTTATGCATTTGTGCCTTAGCATCCAGCCATCATTTTTTGCCTCTAGGAATGACACACATCTAAATCTTTAAGTCCAGGTTGCTCTGCTAACCAAAGCTCCACTCCCCAAGCCAGAGAGACCATCCAGACCTCCAATCATCCCTCTCCTGACTCTGGCAGCACCACACGGCTCTTGGAAGTGATGCATCAAATCCCTTTTCCATGTCTAGGACATGGATGTGATTGGTTGGACGTTTCTCCTATAATTTCTCTAGAAAGATACAAAGTGGGAACCTGGAAAATGGATAGTAAGAACTGGGTGGCCTGAGAGACAAAGGTTTTTGCCTGATATATTGAAATGGTGTAATTGGAGAAGGGGTTAGTTCTAAGCAATTTGCATTTTGCAAAGAACTTTGTAAGTCAGATGATTTGTCTTTCTTGCTCTATTACAGAATGGTACTTTTTCTTTAATTGACAAGGTATTCATCTGGTGTTTCATTCATGGTGTTTGGGTGACTTACAGGTCAGTGAGTTTCAGCCCTTCTGTGCTTAATTCACAGTGTATCCGGAATATCTTTTGAAAATATGCCCCTATTGGCACAAACAGAAGATTAATTTTTGTTAATTTTAGATATTCACATTTCTTGATGTAGCATGATTTGGGATGCTTTCTACTGATCTTGATTCTGGGTTTCTACAGCTGCAGTGCAGCAAAATGCATTGCAAAATGCATGAAGACCTTGCAGTGTAGAAACTTGCAACTGAAGCACCAAGATCAATATAAGTGAAGTGTGAATGGAAATGACCATGTGGGAAACTGCCATAAGAAACAGCAGAATAAGGGTTAAAGGAACAGTTTTGATATAGAGGATCCTTTATGTGAAGTTCAATCAAGGAACCAAACAGCAAGAAAATAAAGAATGACATTAGACTCTCTCAGAGAAGTTCCTGTTCCTTGTTGGGTTGTGGCTTCTCCAGATGTTGATTTTGGAGCATTCCCTGTCAGTAACACTTAGATGGGAATGTTTTGTTTTTGAAGAAGCAGAAGTTGCTGGGACTGTTGGACAGGGCTGTCACAGATGGAAGCAGCCTTTGTGTTCTCCCTGTGAATCCTAGGAAAGTGCGTGATTCCCAAGCTTTGACCTCCACAACATTCAGGCAGGAGAGACCCCCAACAGCCTGGCCTGCTTGGAAGCTGTAGGGTCACCCTTATAATATAATCCATATCAAAATGCTGGTCTTTATATAATTTTGTATGTTCATTAAGTAGGAAGATGTGGTCCTTTTGTATATGCCTGGAATTTGGAAGAGAACACTCTACTGTGTGTTAACAGTGTCTTGGCAACATGAGGTAGAAAAGGAGTGTCTGGTCCTTTCCCATACTGTTTGGTGCCAAGGTTTTTAATTTTTTCTTTGATTATTATTGTTGTTATATATGGATGAGTGTAGCAATTTTATCTTTGTTTCCTTCCTTGCTGCTACTGGTGCTCTGTCATTCCTCCCAGTCTCTGATATCCTAAGCTTAGAGAAGCCCGTTTGGTAAACCACCGTGGTGCTGGTGTGTCATCCTGGATTAACAGTGTGTATCAGCCCCAGCCAGCTAGGATGGCAAATTTGGGATCTACATCCCTGCCTGGAGCCACTCACAGCACAGTCCTAGTGACAGCTGCTGCCAGGGTGTAGTAAGAGTTGGTGAAGTAAAAGAGGAAAGCTTGGTAGAGTAATCAACTAGGAATTTTATGGCTCATGCTCAGCCTTTTAAAGTTTTCTATTTTCTGTCGTTAGTAGGTGGTTCCCCAAATTGGAACCTATAAAGAACATAGATGAGGCTTAAATAAGATCGACTGGCAACAGTGCAAACATGAATTTTACAACAACCAGTCAAATGAAATAAAACAGAATGATGTGTATAATGATGGTAACATTAGCTTGCCTTACTGCTCATATGAATGCTAGTAAGATAAATATTGAAGATCTGTAAATAAACTAGCATTATACCAGCATGAAACCCCCCTTCAAACTGTAATTCTTCTTGAGAAAGATGCAGTGGTTTTCTTTAATCTTTTCAACAGGGGCTCTACAGTGAATCATTTCCTTTAATTGCTGTTCTGAAACACATAACAGGTTTTTTAATGCCTACTTTTTATATTTGTCTGTTTTCTTTCCGTTAATTGCAGTACTTCCATTCAAGCTTGAAAATGAAATTGCTTCCTCAACATATTTCTTCTCTGCTTTATGTAAACATAGGGGAGTTTATTAGCCCAATTTCCAGGGAAGATGGACGTGCACTAACGCCGAGCACACAGAGAGGCTTTCTCCAGTAGTCGTAGTTAGAGCACTTTAAAAGAAACTCAGAAGTGTTGCCAGGCAGAACAAACCTTATCTCCTTCTCTCACTCTGTGAAATTTATCTTGTGCCTGGGGGACTGAAGAGCAGCACCAAAATCCAGTGGGATGCCTGCTCTGAGAGGCTCAGAAAGGCTTTGCAAGTTGCACTCTGGAACTTTGTGCACCAAAGCCAAGGATCAGATAAAGTCCTTCTCTTCCTTTCCTTTAAAAAACCCACTTACTTAATTTATTTGCATTGATTACATATTTGGTTAGCAAGTCTGTTAACTGTATATCAAAACCTGACTAAAGCTGATGAGATGAACAGGAACAAAGAAGTCTGAAAGTATTTAAAAATTAATCATCTTTCATAGCAATAAGATATGCAAAATACCATACAGTTTGGTCCATCTGTCACTTAGGACATCACTGCAGCTGTTTCAGGAAAAGAAAACTTGAAGGATTAAGCAGCAAGTGTGCCACAAGTATTATGTGTAGAAATCTAAGAGTTTGATTTAAAACCCAAGAGTAATCCATCCCTTCTGCAAATCTTACACTGCATCTCACATAGCAGGAGCATTCCTGCTCAGTTTGGGGGTATTTTGGTGGTTTTGGCAAAGGACATTTTACAGGCTGGGTGGAGGTTCACGGCAGGGTTGAGGGGTCTGCAGATGGAAGCAGCAGCCGTCGCCTCCCAAGGCTCTTCTGCAGGGGACTGGCATCAGCTCGGGCACAAATGACACAGACATTTGTTCCTGTGCTCCCACAGGAGCTGTGGCAAAGCTTCAGGGTGGGGAGAGGGAATTCTGCATGATGGAATCCCCACAGCTTCTGGACCCATGCCAAAGAATGAGTTTAGGTGGTGGGAGACCCGTGGTTAAAATGAGTTCCTGGTGGCATCACTGTCCTGATGGGGAATAGAGTTATGGGTTACTTGTGTCTCAAAAGGGCATTAAAGTACCAGCAGTATAGTCACATGTGTGTTATCAGCAATATGGTGCTGTCATTTGGGTATTGAAATTATCTGATATTTTTTACTGGTTTTGCTGTTGTGGTCGTGGGTTTTGTGGTTTTGTTGTTGTCGGGTTTTTTTTGCTCGAGTTCTTTTGTGTTGGTTTGGTTTGATTTTTTTTGGTTTAGTTTGCTTCTGCTTGGGTTTTTTGGTTTTTTTTTTCCTTGTAGTGTTGTTTCATTTTTTTTTAATAATCAAACATCTGGGTTGAAATTTTTAAGGTTTTGTTTCTGCTCTGGCTGACATTTTTTGGTTTTGTTTCAGCTGGAATTTAGCAGTTTGGGTGCAGGCTACATAGAAACTTTTTTTTTCCTATGCAAGCACATATAGTCATATACACTCAAAGGTGTCAGGATTTGAATTAGGCAACTCTGACATGTAGTAAAACCCAACTAATATATGAGGAATATGCCTTTATTTTCAGACACATACTCAAGTGAATACCCACAAACAGGAACTTCAGTATCTCAACCATTTAAGCACCAGTATGTGTGTACCTATAGGAATATAAAACGCAATTCATATGTTTCTTTTCATTTCATCCAGAGAGTTTTGGTGAATGGTTGCAGGTCCTAAACTACTTTGAAATCATATTTATAAGCTATGGTGTGGAATTTTGATTTTGCAATCCTGTTGGGATTTGGAGCAGATATTTCCTTCCTCTCTCTAAAAAAGCCTTGAAATATTAAAAGCAACTTCTGGCTTTGACTTTGGCTCCTGTAGTAGGAGCAGCACATGAAAACCAGAGCTGTACACAAATGAACAACAAAGCAGTATGAAAACTGTCATGTAGATGCAGAACCAGAGTGCTGGACCTTGGCTGGACAAAACTGTGTTGTTTTAGAGTAGGACAAAGCTTTTGCCATCCTTGTTGCCAAGGTTTTTCACTTCCTTGACTGTGTTGCTCCTTGTGGTTGGGAGGACGGGCCGTAGTCAAGGTGTGGGTGAGAGCAAATGCAGATGATTGTGGAGAACATGGTTGGTTTTGAAGGACTGACTTGGGAATGCTGAACTGAGAACATTTTATTTCTCATGTGAACTGTACAACAGCATGATGGGGATCCATCCTATGTGCACTGCCTCCAAAAGCAAACCACCAGAAAACACTGGAGCATGGTGCTTGAAAAACACAAGAGGAAAACATGGCTCATATGAAAGGAGAAAGGGAAAGAACCAGAAGTCTTAATGATGAAAGAAATGTGGAAAAAATAAAACAGCCCTACAGTAGGAATGGCAGTTCTCAGCTCATTCCGAGTATGATTAAGAGAATGTAAATAACCAATGATTTTCCACAAAATGGGATCAGGACATGAGGAGCTTGGTTGCAATAATAAAATCCTTTTTAAACTTTAAACAAAACCTTATCATTACATGTGCCCCCGAGCTGATTTTTGGATGGACTGAACTGAAATTAATGCTGCAGCTGATGACCTTCTGGCCAGAGGCAGCCTGGCTCTGCACAGATGGAGGATGAGACCCTGCTGTCCCCCCTTCCTCTTCACAGGCTCCATCCTTTCTGGCATTCAGTGGGACCCCCCAGCTCTCCCTCTGTGCAGCCCCCATCCCATGGTGAAGGGATGGAAGCTGCTGTCACCCTTTGCAGGCTCTGGTTGTGTTGCTGGCTTCACCTCCTTCCCTCTCCCAGAGGAGGAGGCTGCTCCACCCTCATTCCCCTCATTTGCACCCTCAGCACATTCATGGCCAGCGTGTGCTTGCTTTGTTCCCAGCTGGGCTGTTCTGAGGCTTAACCAGCTCTCTCTTGTCCTTGGAGTGTAATCCCCTCACGGGCAGGTTTAGATCCCCTCACCCCTCCTCATCCCCTTCATGCCAGGCTTCGGAAGCCACATGTCTCAACTCCTTCCCCCAGGGACTCTCCAGTGCCTCCTCATCCCGGGAGTCCTGCCATGGGCATGCTGCAGCATCACCTCAGCTTCCTTGAAACAGCCTCCTCTGGGAATTCCTTGCCTTTGGAAATGCACCACTGGGTTGCACGTGCCTCCTTCTGTATGTGTGTGCCATGAGTGGTTCCTCATAAACACCATGGTCAGCTGGCACTCAGAAATCCTTTACCTCCACTGTTGTTTGCAAATTTAGGGGATTGAAACTGCTGGAATTGGTCCCAGCATCATGACCTTGCACTTGGCACTACTGAATTTATCATCTCACACCTCAATGCCATATTCTGCTTTCTCTGAAGGTTATTAGGACTGTAGTTGCTTGAATAAAAAATGGTTCTGAAACAGTTTCACGCCACTGCTGTTGTGTGCAGTGACTAACGAGCTTGTACATCTCTTTTTAATTCTTTTCAAGCTTTCTTACTGCTAAATCCAAACTTTGTAAAGCTGTTATATGTGCGGGAAGGAATTTACTGCTGATTGATCCACTGAAATTACCAAAACTCCTTGACTGGGGTCTCTTTCAAAGTCTTCTCTGCCCTGGTCACTCCTGAGGAACAAGGGAGACTTTCCACTGAAGTCTGACTCAGCCTGGGCTTTGGACACAGTGCTAGTCTCATGGACATGGATAGCACTAGAGGCTGTTTTTCAGAGTGTTTCATTTTATTCCTTTACTTTGTTCACATAGGGATTATAGAAGTTTAGAATTTTGCCTTGATTTATTAAGAGGCGAGCAAACAAGAGCATTTAAGAAACAATAAAGTATTTAGGTAGGGGATAGTCCTATTTCAAAACATTTTATTGTCTTGCATTTTTTATCATTTGAAGTCTTATATCTCAGTAAAATAAGTGAATTGTTTTAAAATTTGAAGCCAAGCTATGTCATGCTGCGTAAACAGCGTTTCTGTCACCTCTGTGTATTGGTACTGACGGGATTTGAAAGTGTATGAGGGACAGCTGCTGCATTTAAGCTTCCAAAAACTTTCATGCCCCACAGGCAAATATTCTCTGGCTGTATGACTTTGCTGATGATCAGTTAGTTCCTTCTGTTCTGTGTACTACTAGACCTGCAAAACAACCACAATTCCTGTGGCTAGGAGTGTGCCTTAGCCTTGCAGAGTGGGATGCTGCTTTTGAAGTCTCCACTCTCTAAGTTCTTTTCCCTGACATGTTCAATCATGCATATTTAAAGCTACATTTCCAGAAATTAGGTCTGAAAATTCCCAGCAGAAATATATTTTTGCATTCTATTTTTATCCAGAGATGACCACATTTTTGTCTGCAAGCTGGCTTAAAAGATACATCAATTAATAGAGCCACTGGTGATTAAACTGTAAAGTAGAATATCTTCTCTCATTTAATGAAGTGTCTTACATAAAAATAAGTATAATTCTCATGATAAAGAACTTAATTTTACTGAGATTTCCAACTTCTTTCCTGAAAGTGCAAGGTGCAATAAAGCTACATCTGCAGCATAAGAATATGGCTGTTTATTGTAACTATTCATCACGGGCATAACATTAGTATAGAGATCAGGTCACAAATGTCCTTATTCTTCCTGAATCTTCCTGCAAGTGGATTGTAATCAATTGTTTCCTCATAGAAAAATTCTCCAAGAATAGGTATTTGCACTGTATTAGCAAGAAATCCTTAGTTTTGAGCAGTGCTGCAAGGTTGTTTTCAAGTTCTTGTCTCCCCACTGCAGTCCTTGTTAGTGCTCCTAGTACTTCTTGGGCCATGTCCAATTTTTTATCCTGCAGCAAACAAAATTACTGTGATGTTTTCTTCCCTGCTGTTCATTAAATGATCATTGGCCTCTTCTTGTTGCAAGGAGAAGGTTGCACTCACCTCTAGGTGATTTTTTAATCTGTTTTCCATACAGAGTAAGTGATACGGTCCTGGTTGTCATTTCTGCCCCAGCCTGCAAGGAAAGCACAATCAGACCTTGGTGTGTGGTGGGTGTATGGATGGGTGGGAGTGTTGGAAACACCTGGGTTGTTTATAAAATGTTCACTTCCTTTCAGGGGTCATTTAACTCCATAGTTGATAGAGGCACTATTAAAGGTAGGGATTAGTACACATTCTGTTGTCTGCAGAATTGGTGGTGAGTTGCCAGATCAACTCCATGATCATTTGGTATTCACTTTGTCACCTGTATGAGAGCCAATGTTTTTTGTTTGTTTGGTTTGGTTTGGTTTTTTTTGGTTTTTTGCCAGCACTACAGTTTGACCCCTGAGGATCTTAATCTGATGTCAGCTCACTTGGGACAACTATTCATGTATTTGTAATAGTGTCCCAGCTAGGGCAAACACTGAAAATTAAAAATATTTTTGAAAAGGAAATAGGATAGTAGACCAGTTACAGAAAGGAGCTGTGCAAGAGCAGGTTGCTAAGCTTGATATCAGTATGTCTAATCAAAATCTCCTCCACTGTATTTCAGGGCAGATTCAGTGGCTGTCCTTGACTTGAGTGCACTGATACTCAGCTCTGACCTGGTGGTGACATGAGAGCACAAGCAACAGCATCTCTGTTGCTGTGGTTGGCATGTTCTGGTATTCCTGATGATGTTTTCCACAGGGAGGACGTGGACCAGTGGTTTTAATACACAGGAATTTCAGTTTTCCACAGAAACAGCAAGGGCTGTGGTGGATAATCAATTTTGTGAACAGCAGCTGGCTCTAGATGGATGCTGAGCAGCAGGGATCATAACTCAAACAGACTCCTGAGGTGAAGGGATGAAGCAAGATTCGTTGTGCTGGACATTCCACACATGCAACAGGGAGAGAAAACCCTGAGCCCAAAGTGTGGCAGCCTGCCCAGGTGAGAGAGGCAAGGGATAGCAGAGAGGAATGTGAGTTAATCTGAGGGCATTTTTCCTTTAAATCCTTTTGGCTGTATCTTTTTAGGAAGGAACTATTTACATGGAAGACTGTAAGGAACGAAGAAGAAGAGGGACAGGCCTGAGTTACAAGAGCAGAGGGACAAAATAATCTTGTTAGGTACTGGGGGAATGTGTTAAGGGATGAAGTCAGGAACTAGAAGACACTAGAAGAGTTATAAACAAGAATGGCCACTGCAGGTGTTTTCTCCTAACAAAGTGACTTTACAGGCTGTCTCTCAGTTTGCAAGGGGGCAAGAAATGGTTATTAATTGGCTTGCAACTTGCTGCCTTCTTCCAAAGGTACAGTTGGTGGGATCTTCACGTCCTGTCCACTCCAGCAGAGATCAGTCCTGTGCAAAGCTGACCCAAATTGGGTTTGCAGGTGCAGACAAGATCAGCAGGTGTGAGGACAGAGAATGTGTGTTGCTGGCTTACAGGCATTTCCATGTTCTGTTGTACTTTGGCTTAATGCTTTATCCCTGCCTGTGAAGAGCTGACATTGAAGCTCAGAGGAAGATTTATATTAGTTTTAGTCACCTGCCTGCCTGATGAGAGCCCAGAGGCTGAGGGAGGGGAAGACTCAAAGCCAGCCACTCCCAGTGCTTGACAAGCTGTAAAGCAAGAACATTTTGAATGTGATCCATTGCCTATTTTGGGAAAGTTATAAAATTTTCAGAGGTAGGCCAGTTATTTTTAAGTCTCTCTGGACATGCTTTTAACGCAGGATTTGTTCTGGATGTTGTCAAGGTCGGACGTTTTCTTCATGAAAAAGTTTCCCTCTTTTGGGAAAATGTCTGGAAGAGCTAATTAGCTGTGTGCCTTGGTCCCCTCTCATTTCCTCACAGCCTGCTAAACCTATTGCTAGACCTTTCAGCTTCAGCCAAGATGGATTGAGATAGTTCTTGTCTGCCTTCCCCTGGCTTCATCCATTTCATGCACAGCCTTTCTCCAGCCTGTTTGAGGAGAAGGTTGCAGGAAAGCTGTGCAGAGACAGCACACCTCTACCAAAGTGCAGGGAGGCTGGTGTTTGGAAAAGGAAGTGTTTGGAATTGAGAAACTGAAAATACCATGTTCTTACATGGTTGTTTTCCTTGTGTCTGATTCTTTGCTGCTGCTTTGAATTTCTTTTCAAGTTGCCCGCATTTTACATTCATTTAGCAAGGCTGAAAATATGAAATGAAATAGAAGAATTATACCTACAGTGAGATCCTCATTAATAAAGTTGTCATCCTGCATCTCAGTTCTGTAGATAAAGAGCTGGTCCAGAGAAGTGCTGGGCTCTTCCTGCTGCTTTTGAGAGTAGTAGGAATTGCTGTGTGCTCTGCAGCAATCAGGATTGGCTTCCAAGTTTAATTTTGACAGACCTTAGAATCAAAATAGTTCACATCAGTAGTGGACAGGAGGACATGAATTATATGGACCAATAAACTAGCAATTTCTGCTGCACATTTATCTTCACCTCTGTAACTGACAAACTTTAAATATTTCATATGGCAATCCTGAGTATAAATACAGGTTTGAATTAAGGTCTTGAATCTCTGTGGATGTGAGGTGTAGGGCCTTTCATGTCCCCTGTACCAGCAGCAACCCTCATATCATGCCACAAATGTTCTGTGGGTTTTGGGGTATGAAGACAACAGGCTTATAGGAGTGGTGTGCATCCAGCTGAAAGGGGTACGTAGTGTTTTCCTGCCTAATTCTGACAGAATTAAAGACAGTGCATTTCCAGAAATTATTTTCTGAATACTCCTCTCTGCATACTTTGCTGCTGTTACCTGGAAGAAGGGGGTTGATAGTTTAATCTTTGTTTTGGCATTATTAAAAAAAGTAATTCTCAGACATTTTTCTGTTGCCTTTTAATGAGAAACTGCATGTGTTTAGTATTAGTTCTGATTTCAGCAATGCCCAGGACATCACTGTCCCTGTGTGCTGTAAACCTGTGGTACATACCCTTGTGTCAGTGCTGTTGGCCATGTCTTTGTCTGTGTGTCTCTAAAACGCAGTTGGTTTGTTGGACAAGTGGAGTCAGAGCTGACAGTCAGTTCTGTTGTGTTTCTGCCTGCCTGTTGTGTGATAACTTCTCCACCACATCCAGAACTGGGAGCAGTACTGCAGGTGACATTGGAAATATCTGTATTGATGCTAAAGGAAGGTAAAAGGACTAGAAAGCCTTTGACTGCAGTCAGGGATTGGTGGGATGTGCCTGTGACACCGTGCTTGAGGAGAGGCAAGAGGTAGAGTTAGGGGGGGGGGGGGGGTTGGTTCACAGATTTATTTTTATTTCTCAAGACAGAACAATCCAGTTCATCTAGATTAAAACATTGTGTGGGAAACATCTTGATTTCAGTGCATTTTTTCTTAGAAAATGTCCAGGTGGCCCACCTGCTTCATTTCCTGCCATCTCATCAGTCAAGGGCTTCTGGGGTGTGTTTGCTGAGCCTGAGCTCAGAGGCACTGAAATGTGAGACCTGCTAGGGCTAAACAACGTGATTTCTACCTGTGTGTAGCCTTTACAGTCCTTGCCCTACTTGGCTATCTCCTGTGTTGTTTCTTTTTCCTTTTAACCGTTAAAATTTTAACCTAAGTGAAGGGCAGGACTAATAATGTTCTATGGAATGCTGCATCTCCGATTTCCTGGCTGAGGAAACTTGAGTCCAGGGGCTTCCACTGCAGTGAACATTTGTAAGGAAGATATCATCTACCTTTGACAAAATCCAGGATGGAATAGTTTTCTAATAATGTTGCAAACTAGAGAAAGAACACAGAGAAGAAGCAGAAGGTGCAGGAAAAATCTGTCAAAACAGTGGAGGGAAGGACAGGGTGCACACATGAAAAAGAGACAACCAAAACCAGCACAAGCCACTTTCAAGCCCGTTTGTGGACACAAAACCTGTCTGAGTTTCTGGGGCTTGTTATGATCATAGGAACTGGTCCTAAGCATGGATAAATCAGGCCAGCCCTGGCTGCTGGCAGGAATCTCTCTAGTGATGTTGTCTGGTTGGGCGTGGATATGAGCTTTGCCTGTGTTATCCAGGGTGGGCTGTTACTGCTTAAACCAAAGCTTGTATAAAGTTCAAGAAGAACTCCAGAAGTTTTTTTTCTGAATCAAAAGCATTCAGTAAGTTTGTGATGCACTTTGAAACCTGGTATTTGGGGTAGTTTTTCTCTTTTGCTTTCCCTTGAAAACAGCAAAAGACAGGATCCCACATGTCTTTACATTTCAGTAGGATGTCCCTGGCAGTTAGTTGCCTTTTAGAAGAAAACTTCTTCCTTTCTTTTTTTTTTTTTTGGTTGGAGTTTTTTTGTGGGGTTTTTTTTTGTTGTTTTTTCTTTTTTTTCCCCTTTTTTATTTTTTCCCCTTTTTTCTTTTTTTCTTTTTTCTTTTTTTTTTCTTTTTTTTTTTTTTCTTTTCTTTCTTTTTCCTTTGCAAAGGCTTATTTTTCTGTACTCCAGATGTCTCATTTGGGGCAGTGTGAGCTGTGCAGCTCCCAGTTCATTTCTTCTGTGTCTGCCGAGGATCTGGAGTGGGGTTGTGACACTCTTTCCTCACAGGCTGTAGCTGTCATAGCATTTCCAGGACAAATCTTAAAACTCTTGCTGGGCCATATGAAGGTTTTTCTGTAGAAGTCCACTGGTGGAATGTGACTGCTGCTCTCGTGCTCTATGTGTGCTGGCTCTTCCAGGTGTTTGTAAATGAAGTTCCCGTGGATGCTGAATGCTCAGTGGGGCTCTAAAGGTCAAAGAGCTGGTAATCACTCTCCTCTGACTGCCAGGATATCTGAAATACTTTGTACATCTCCTGTTTGATCACTGTCTGAATTGAAACTTTAAAAGGAGTAGGGAAGAGTGGGGTGGGATTGTACACTGGAGAAGGTGCCCTGAGTTTCCCTTTAGATCTTTCAGGTGTAAGTGGACCCACAGCACCCTGCTTTTGCAACTACTGAGCCTGACCCACGGGTCACAGAATTAGGCTGGTGGAGAGATTTTGGGCCAAAGGAAGGAGACAGAGGTAAAGGGAAGATGTGTACTGATAATGAGAATCAGGATTAGTGTCTGTTCCTGCTGCCCTGTTCTCAGGCCAGCACTGTCCTGGTCTTCCATCTGCCCATGTCTCTCCTGCTTTTAAGGAAAAATCTAAAAACCAATCCAGAAACCAGTACATTCATTGTTCCCTTGACTGTGTGATGGCACAGAGAGATAGTGATAAAAAGTGTGTCTTGGAAATAAGGAAATGAGGCTTGCCTTGGGGTGCAGGTAGGCATTAGTCATAGCACTGCTTGTGCTCTGCTAAATAAAGGTCATGGAAAGGTTTGTAGGGAAGTCTTATGGTTTTTCATCCTCAGAAGAAAAATTCCAGCCAGCACTGCTGCAACCCGAGATGCATCTTCAGCATGTCTTTGTGGAAACATCCCATTCCCCTCTGCACCCTGCCAAGCTTGCTAGGGGCTTAGACCTCCCAATAAACCCAGGGATTTCCTTAAATGCCTGTAAATTAGAGCTCTATTAAGAAGCAGAAGGGGAGTAAACCACCAAGAGGCTTTCCTCCTTTTTTCCAAAGTCTCTGTGTGCCATAAATTGAATGGGCCCCCCCGAGACCCGGGGAAACCAAACTCTTAAAATGCATAATAAAGGGTTAGTAATTGTTTCAAACAGCCAGCTAAAAATGCTTTTTATTACGAGGCTTGAGCTCTCTTTCATATGTGAAGCTGCTTGTTCATTTTGGCAGTGAAGGCTGCTTTTATGCCTCCCTGGGGACAGTGGTAAAACTTTCAGCAGCTTAGGCACAGAAACCAGCCCTTTGTGGAGCTGGAGGCGAGAAACCAGAAGTTGTTCTGCAGATTTCCCAGTCCTCTGCTGCTTGCTTTCAGATTTTGCTGATTAATCCACTTCTGTTCAGGACAAGGAGAGGTGAAGACGGTGCTGTGCAGGGATGGGACCAGACTTGGCAAGGGCATTTGATGTCTGTGGGTTGGGATGCTCCTGGGTGATCTTTTCTGACATTCAGCTGTTGGGTACAATAGCAAGGAGTCAGCACTTTTCACACAGTTGCACTGAGAGATGGACAAGAGCTAGATTTATTCTTATTGCCACTGTGAGCAGGAGAGCAGAAGCCTCTGTGAATTCTGTCCCAAAGTAGTAGCAGAAATGCCAATTCCTGCCAAGGCTGATCAAGGGGAGCAGGGGACACTGAGCCAGAGGGACATGTGGAGTTTGCCACGTCTCTCCGAGCAGAGTGCTGTTCCTGCAGGTGGCACACTGCATCCTCCCTTGGCAGTGCTTAGTCTTAGAGATGTTTGTCCTTCAGTGGCTGCCTTAACGTACCAGATGCTGGAGTTTCATTTTGTCTGTCTGTCTGTCTGGAGTTTGTAGAAGCCTTGAGGCTTCTGCCAGCAGCCACAGCACCAACACATCCCCTCAGGATCACCGTAGGATGCCTTCCCCAGTGGCTCCTGACCTGTTTCTCCCCTTGCCTTGCAGATCACTGGTGTTATCCTCCTGGCAGTCGGTGTCTGGGGCAAGCTGACCCTCGGCACCTACATCTCCCTCATTGCTGAGAACTCCACCAATGCCCCCTACGTACTCATCGGGACGGGCACCACCATCATCGTCTTCGGCCTCTTCGGCTGCTTCGCCACCTGCCGCGGCAGCCCATGGATGCTGAAGCTGGTGAGCAAACCCGAGTGCCTTGGGAGGGGAGGGGGGAAGGTTTTTTGATCACAGATGTTGATGAAGCACATGAGCTAGGTTTTATTAATCTTTATGTTCAACATTTGTGCCTCTTGGGCAAAGGGGGGAGAAAAAAGGCCTTCGCCAAAACCAGTTTTTGATTCACTGAGACTGAGTTTTGCTACACGTGGGACATAGGCCCAAGTGTTTGGAGCAGGGTGGAATGCTGCTGAATTGCTCTCTGAGCATTCTACAGCCCTTCTGGTTTTCTGTGAGCCAGACAGATAAACATATTTACAATCTTAAAGATGCCCAAAGAATCATAAATGTGAGATTCTTTCAAACTGTATTTTAAGGGATCAGTCTAATACCTTGATGCGAAATTATGGAACGAATAGTTGGTACCTCATAAAAACACACCAGCCCTTCTTTTTCTCCTAACATTCACTAGGCTAGAACAATTCAACCCAAAAAGCAGAGCACTGTACAGTATGTTTGGCCTCATCTCAAAAGCAGCAGGGGCTCGAAGTGCACTGAGCAGAGGGGAAGCTGTTGACCCTCAGTCCACTTTAGCCTCTCTCTACATGCGTTTCTCTGTTCTGAGTTTTCCAGCCTACCTTAAAATTCAAAATAACTACAGGTTGAACAAACTTACATGATAAAACTGTGTTTCTAGGCATATTTAGGAGCAAAATCCTGCATGTGCAATGATTTGAAGGGTGGAAATAGCACTTGTGAAACACTGAACTAGTGAGAAAAGGGCTTGACAGTACAATGTATCTCCTGCTGGAGTATTTTGGGATTGCTTTTCTAAGGAGATTGGATGATTTTTCTCCAGTTTAAACTGCATTTTAAAAAAGAAGGACATGTTAAATGGAGTTATTTTCCTCAAATGATGGCAGGGAGGGGAAGGGGAGAGGCAGCAGCTGCAATTCCATCAGTTGGTGGCCAGGTGGCAAGTGCCTCACTGCTGTCTCTTGCTGGTGATGTGCTGTCAGGGCATGTGCAGAGGCTTGCTGGAGTCACTGCAGACCAGACAGGAAAGGGATAAAGGTGAATGATGATATAAATCCATAGGAAATCAGGCTCTGCTAGCTGCTCTGTAACTCGTGTTACAGTAGCTAACAGTAGCATGTGCTGTTCCAAGCACGTGGGTTTATTTTCATTGTACATTTAAGAAATGTTTCTAAACTTCTTTTCTCTCCTGAACAGACAGTGGTTTGGCAGCTGCATTAAATGGACACTTTTTTTTTCTAGTTCTACCTTCACGGTTGTGCTCCTTTCCCCAATAACCTTTCATTAAAGCTAAGTTTCCCTTTCTCCACTAAATCCTGCTAGGACTGAATTTAATTTAAAATGTTTCCTTAATTTCCTTTAATTTAAATGTTTCCTTTCTTAAGTAACTGTTACATAGCAGATGGAGTAAAAAGGTAATTTTTCCTCTAGAAGATTAAGCCCCAACTTCAAATTTTGCTATTCCACTTTGCATTTTTTCTTTGCCTTCTTTATTTCTGCTTAAATATATTTTTAGTACTTGGCGAGTGCCTACACTGAAAGCACTGTTTTCAAGGTTTATTTAGCTGATCCAAATGCTGCACCTAAAGCCAAATATGGACCTTGGCTCAGCAAAGTATTTGAAGCATATGTCTAGTGTTACTCTGAGAATATTTCCAGTGAAGGCCACATTTCAGTTCATTCATTGGAGAAACTTCAGAAATCAGGGAACAAATCCCAGTCTGGCAGAGAGATAGATAAACACAAACCAAAACACCTGGGGGAGCCTGTTAACCTTAGCAGAGCACCATGCAAACAGGAGGGGTCTGTTTGTATCCCTCATTGCAAGATCAAAATCTGAGTGACTTGGATTCACCTCTGGCATGTGAGTGTGTTTTAATGTATGTAAGGATGCTAAGAAATGTGGGAACAGATATGTCAGAAAAGCCAGTAATTAAGCAATATATATCAGTTATGAATTGTATAAACACATGTATTACATTCAGATCATAACCTGTGTATCTCCTCCAAAAGACCTTTAGTTTCTTAACACCTTTGAAGGTTGCCTAGAGGGGAAAGTTACATTTTATGTGATAATATCTGTGCTGAGAAAGAAGCCTGTATCATGCTCTGACTTCTCTTGCCTCCTGCCTTTTCAGTATGCCATGTTCTTGTCCCTGGTGTTCCTGGCTGAGCTCGTGGCTGGCATTTCAGGGTTTGTCTTTCGCCATGAGGTAGGTGGGCATGTGCTGAGTTTGCATCTGGCAGCACCTCCCTGGGCAGGAGCTGCTGAGGAGTTCCCTGGAGCCTGGGGAATGTGTGGGGTGCTGAGCTGGGGGGCCCCAGCACATCTCCAGGGATGTGGCTGATGTGCAGCAGTAACTTGTACAGCTCTTAAAAACCTACATGTTTCCAAATGAAGGGATTCAGCCAAAGCTCTTGCCCTCAGCTGCCTGATGATTTACTCTGGAGATATCAGGTTTTGTGTGTCCACCATGTGAGAGCTTCTTTACTGTTTTACATATGCTGAGGGCTGCAGAATGGATTAAATGCTTTTCTTAAACACAGCTTTTTCAGCCAGGCAAATGCTGGTTTATGTAAGGCACAGAAAACTCCTGCATCACACCAGACTTGCTGTTTTGTAAATCTTTTTCATTTTTTTCATGGGGTGGGGGGATGGAGAGAGGGAGGGGGTGGGGAGGGAGTGGGATGGGATTTCATTTCTATCTTGAGAATAAGGAGAGATTAGAAGTAGAGTGAGGTAGGAAACTGGGACAGGAAGAAGCTTTAAAAAAGCATGATGGTCTAGATTTGTAGTAACACTTCTGCTTTATCCACTGTAATCAGGTCTATCTCTGGCTGTAAGGCCATGGACCTACATGCACTGGTGCTGAACTAGAACAACCCCAGAGACCCTCCTTGTCTCTTCTCTGTGTATTAGCTGGTTTTTGAGCCTCCTCTTTTGACATGACATTTCCATTGCCACAGAGTTTTCTGCTGTCCACCCTTGTGAGCAGTGGATTGTTTTTAATGTGGTCCTGAGGTGCCTGTCCACCTGCTGAGGATTCCCATTTCATCCCACCTCACCTGCAGCAGCCCCAGTGTGAAGCTGCTCCCTTTTGGGAGAGGCAGTGCCTTGTGAAGGCCACAGCAATGAGGGTTGCTCACATCATCTGCTCCAAAGCCCCTTTCCCACACAGTCAAAGTGCCATTCCTGATGATGTGCCTGACATTTTCCAGCTGAGGGACCTCTTGTTCCTTACCCAAATCCCTTTGGTGCTGGGGATGCCTGGTCAGGAGATTCATGTCTTACTTTGGTGCCACTGGCTTGTGTCCCCAGGGTGTTTGCACAAGCTTTGGCTCCCACCTGGCATCTATGAGCAGGGAGAAGCATGCAGTCTCCTTCAGACTTAGTGCTGGAACAAAGAGTTTGGGGGGAAAAGCATAAAACTATACCTTTTTGATAGGTTAAGTCATTTTACAGTATTTTTTTAAACATATCAGTTTACTGAGGTAGTCTTGTTTTTATGTCTGATATACCCCTGGAAAAATGGCATGAATGATTCCTGACAGTTAAGAGAGAGCTCTGCCAGCTCTAAAAACACCCTTAAAAACAACTGAGAAGGGCTAGTTTGGGTGTCTTGCTGGGAAATTTGGAAATGCATTTGCTTCCTGCAACAACTGCTTCAGATTTTGTGCTTCTTGTTGCTGACGTGGGCTGTTTGTTTTTTTTCCCTCGCCCTGACAGATCAAGGATACTTTCCTTAGGACATACACTGAGGCAATCCAGAATTACAACAAGAACGATGAGCGGAGCCATGCAGTGGATAACGTTCAGGAAAGTGTAAGTCTAAAACTGGATACCAAAAATCAGTCAATAGAGAAAGCACGGATTTGATCCCAGAATGTGAAGTTTTGATGGCTCAATCTGAAGCTGTAATTTGCAAGCAAAATTAGAGGCTGGCAAAACTTATTTAAAGGAAAAGTATTTCCACTGAAATGCTTGTCCAAGAAGCCTAAATTTTAGTGAAGCTGATAAAGGCAAGGCCTGTCCCACTGGCTCGTTGTTGGTCCCAGATCTTGAATTATGTTTAGGTGGCAGTTCTAAATTCCTAAAGAATACAGCTTGTTCCTAAAGGAATTTGCCAGTAAGATTATAACAATGTTTTAAATTTGAGCTGGATGAGACAGGGTTTTAAAGTCTCATGTCCTGCATAACTGATAAACTGCAGCAGTTCTCTTCACAAGAACAGTGAGAGAGGCTGGCACAGGAGACCTAGTGAGTTAAGGAGAAAAACTGGGTACATTTTCCCCAGAGGAAAATGGAGAGGAAACCTGCTGAGGTTGGCACTGAAAGCTGTGCTGGAGGGATGGAGTAGAGCCTTTCTGACCCTCAGGGGTGGTAGCAGGGCAGTGGGGGCTTGCCTTGCCTTCCATCAGGGCACAGGGCTGGAGCAAATGCCACAGCACAGCCAAACCAGCTGGGGATGTCACCCAGAAGAGACCAAGTCCACCAACTACAACACAGAGTGATAAAATTCACATTTGCATCCCCACTGGAATCTCTACTATAGCAAGAGGCTATTCCTTCAGTTTGCAATACATTCTATCAGCCAATTTCCTTTCCATGTAACTGTAGCTCGATGAATGGCTGAAATGTCAGTGTAATTGTATTGATGACTTCTAGACCTTTAGAAATTACAGCTCTTATGTTGGAACCTTCAGCACAGTTGAAACTGTGCTCTAACCTGGATTCTCCTGGTTAGCAGATTACTGCAGTGCTCCAAATTGAGTATATTCTGCTGTCAAACTGTCTGTTTGCATAATGTTGACCTGTATTTTTAAATTTTTGATTCATTGGAGTTGACCAAACAAAATAGTTCAGAGTAGTTTTTCAGTGTTTCTGTTGTAGCAAAATGTTAATTTCATTCATAGTTCTCTTTTTACAGGAACTGCATTTGTAAGCCCTTTCCATGCAGAAAATTCAGCACATAATCCATATGTTTGAGTCTCTGTCTTCTAGCTTAGGATCTAAATCAGAACATCCTTCCCAATTTAGGGTTTTCTAGCTGACTTCCTAGATACACCCTGTGAACATATGGTGTCTTTCTATTCACAGCTCAGTGAATTGTCCTAGAAATTATTTTGGTGAGTTAGAGAGGCTTCACCTTATTGATTTGTACTAGTTTGGACCTGTATGTGTTACATGTAATTCTGTGTAATGCTTTGAGGTCTTGTATTTACAGGGTCATCCTTAATCAAATAAAAAAGTAAAGAAAACAAACAAACAAAAAACCCAACTGACTGTCAACTAAAAAAGATGGGTTTATGGCTGGACCTTTGTCAAATGTTACAAATAATGGTTCTGCTCATAAAATACCTTGTTTTTAGTAGATCATCTGCTCCCATGTTCTGTAAATTACATCCCTGGTACTTTTGTAATTCACGGGGCAGAGGTGGTATATCTGCTTTTCAAAACTTGAGGTGGCTTGTCTTTATTTTGATTATGAGCTTATGAAGTGGGCTGAGATGATTTTGTTCTCGTTTTACTTCTGTTTTGTCTGTGTGTTTTACACCTGCCTCTTGTCCCTCCTAGCTGAGCTGCTGTGGCATTCAGAGCTACACCAACTGGAGCACCAGCCCTTACTTCTTCAAGCACGGCATCCCTACGAGCTGTTGCATGAACTCCAGTGACTGCAACACTCAGGACCTGCGCAACATGACTGTGGCTGCCACTAAAGTAAACCAGAAGGTAACAGTGACATCGTGCCAGGGGCACTTGTGACACCACCCAGCACCCCAGTGGAGTGTGTGGCTGCTTGCAGTTGCAGTTCATGTCAAATGGTTGGTTATAATAATATATCTATAATAATAATAT
Organism: Argya squamiceps; assembly: GCA_037834095.1. Lineage (NCBI taxonomy): Eukaryota > Metazoa > Chordata > Aves > Passeriformes > Leiothrichidae > Argya > Argya squamiceps. The sequence goes on from JBBMKD010000001.1 coordinate 107,492,502, forward strand.
ATATAATATATTATAATATATAATATATAATATAATTATATATAATATATATAATATATAATAATAATATAATGGTTGCTTGATAATGTGCAAATGAGGCTGGAGTGATGGTAAGGATGGGCTTGGTCCTGCACTTGCTTCACATTCTTTGAGCTGGCCTTTGTAAAATCCAATCCCAGATGCAGCAGCTCTGAGGAAACACAGGTGAATGTTGTGGTTGGTTGTCGCAGCAGGACATGAAATAAAGATGCTTGACTCCAGTCAGAAGGCAGTAGAAATCAGAAGCTTTATTTACAATTCATTCAGCCCTTTTATA
>JBBMKD010000001.1:107492937-107526374 GCA_037834095.1 Argya squamiceps
CCCTTTTATAAGATGCTGCACTAAGAAGACACATTATTGGTCCATAGGGTTGACGCCTCTCCCATTGGCTCAGTAACAGAAATAGCAAACAACACCTGTTGTTATGGGAAAGGAATATTGTTTACACAAGGTGGTTTTGGGAAAAACAAAACTGTTGAAAAATTTCCCTTGGGAAGAGCTCAGCAATTCTCAGGCTCAGAAAATACACAGTTGGTGGGTACATTTATTGTGAGTTAAAATCTTTGGACACATAGGGCTGCGAGCACAGCACAGCCAAAGTGACCCTTTCCCTGGGGTCACCTGAAGGAGCAGGTTGGGAAGACAGAAATAGAAGGCAAGTTGGGAGAACAGGAAGAAAACAAATAATTAGAAAATAAAAATACAGAAAATGCGAAGAAAGGGAAGAATAAAGTGAAAATAATGCAGTATCTATGCATTAGACACTGTGCTGAAGAAGTGCAAGTCAAGTTACTGCTTCAAGTGCTAGTGTGTGCAAGTGCAAATCTCACTTGAGATTTGCAAGAGACAGAACAGTTTTTTGGTAAGAGGAATGATATTGTGGCTAAATCATCATTCTAAGTTGAAGCACAGCTTAGTCAGACTTAAGGATTATTTTCTTTTCTGTTTTTATCTTCAGTGATCTATTTAAAAAACTAATAGAAATCCTGAGTATACAACAGGGGAAATATGGAAATGCCTCTGTCTCTTCTGTCTTTTTCACCTCAGTCACCTGTGACTCAGAAGGTTGCACTGGTGGCTGAGCACAGCCTGAAACATCTTTGAGAACCAGTCAAGTATACAACATTTTCTGGCATGTATTGTAAAAGGGATACTAGAGGATTATTTTCCTCTAAGCCTTTCTCTTTTTTTTGCAATGGTTTAATGAGAGCCACTTGTTGCAGACATGTGGAATGCTGGTGATGTCCATTGGTTGAGTAACTCACAGTCACCACCAGCAGAGTAATCTTGCCTGAGTACAGAGGGCCAGCCACTCTGTTCAGTTGCTGTTTGTGAATTTGTACTAACTTGATGTTTTTGTAGAAGTGGAAGGAAGGTGAGAGGCGGGGCAGGGTGGATCTAGGGCATGTGCAGGACAGCCAGCACCCACAGCAGGCATGGTGCCTCCTGGGCAGCCCACCCTGAGCCCCTGCTCCTCTTCCCAGCAGGAAAGCTTTCTGGTGTGACTGGTGTTCCACCTGCAGGTCCCAGCCTTGCAGTTCAGGACAGCCATGCACTTTGAACCTTTCCTGGCTGCACAACCATTTAGGTACCATTTGCACTCCCAGCACTGACCTGCTGTTTCCCCCAAGTGCCAGCTTTGCTCTGCCTGCACAGGGAAGTCCCTGTCCACTTTTGAGCTCCTTGTGGCACAGGATGCCTGCTGAATTGTAGGATGTGACTGAGGGATCAGTCTGTGCTAGTCCAGGGCTAGTAACACATTTCCAGCCATTCTTGCTCCTTGCTCTCCTGTCAAATGCACAAGTCACCTGACAGAAAATTTCCTCAGGAAATTGTTGAAGTAATTTCTTGATTTAATTACACAGAGGAAATTTGGATGTTGGGACGTTCATGTGGTTTTGTCTTGTTTTCTGACATAGCCATTGAAAGTCAAAAGTTGCAGATTTCTGTTCAGCAGCTGTGAGATTTGTCCCAGACATTTGAGCAAAGTGGAATGCTTCTGAAAGGCACATAGGAATACAAAGCAAGAAGGAGAAGATGTTGTTTGGCCCTATCCTTTCACTTCACATAGGTAGCAAACATCATTGCCTCTGACCCAAGCCCCTTGCTCACCTTAGAAACAGGCTCTTTGCTCTCTGTGTATTGGAGAAAAAGGAAAATATTTATTGCCTGTGTTGTGGAAGACCCTTCTCACCATGCCTGTGGACAAGTATATTTGGATTTGGATTTTTTGGTGGATCTTGCAAAACTATCAGCAAGATGAGTTCTCTATGAGCTAATCAAATTACTAGCAGTTTCTGAGAACTAATAATGAATTAACCAAAGAGGATTAAACTAATTATATAATTACAGGACTAAAAGACAGCATTCCTGGATTTTCTTTGCCAATTCTGACCCTAACTTGCTTAGTGACCTTGGGTTAATTCTTTAGGCTCTCTGTTTCTTCATCTCCAACAGCACTAATATCTAACTTTAGGAGCTGTCATTAGGATTAGCTAATTAACGTTCATCTAGTGCTTTTAATCACAGTTCTTTACCAAGAAACCTCAAGAACTATTTCTCTCTAAAATCTTAAGAAAGGAACAGATGCATGGAGTCAAGAAAGATCAGATCCTTTGTGAACTGTCCCTTCTGTGCTCTGGGTCTCTGGATCAGCACCCAGGGGTGCACACACTTCTGTCCTGTGATGCAGCTCGTGGGTGCTGCTTGCACTCTCAGTCCATGCAAGGACTGAGCAATCAAGCTATATGTAAACAATGTGCTTCAGTAAACAGATTATTGTGGCCTGGGAAAACAGGGTCTTCAAGTGAGGAGGGTGATCAAAACTCTGCCATTGCATGTTTTGTTGACAAGATCTTCTGTCCCCCTCAAATTACCACTGTGCTCCAGTCTTGCGTCTCATGAAGGCTCCTCAACAGAGTGGATTTCAGAAGGGCTGGGAGAGCATTAAGCCATGTCAGACAGAATGAAAATACTGCTTGAGAAATCTAATCTCATTGCCTAACATGTAAGACATGCACACTATAGTTTCTTGATGGGTTAAATAAGCAAGCTTGAATCAGACCTACTGTACACAGTGGTAAAACATAGTTGATATGTACATATAAACATTTCAGAAATTAATCAGGACCAGCTGTTCTGGTCCTCAGATAATATTAGGTTCAGCAATTCATTACACTCAGGATTGAATGTCTTGTGATGTTATAAAAGAAAGAAATGGTTCAATTTATTTAATGAATGGCCTGTCTGTAATAAAGAACATTGTTTGTCCTTCTCACTGCTATTTTTTATAAGCAGCTGATGTTCTGAGGTCATAAAGAGTTCCTACAATGCTTGCAGAATGAGGGGTGTGTGGGTGTAGGTGAAATGTGGAGACACTTCTGTCTTACAGGACAGGAGTCCAAACTGGGAAAGACAAACCACTGTTATTTCTGAGTTTTCCAATTTTTGATAAAGTGGATAAAGTTACATTGTATGGAACTCCTGAGGACTGGCCTTAAACCACGGTGTTGGTCATTTGAGGAAGGTGAAAAAAGGGGCTGAGCAGTGACTTTGGATTGTGGGGACAGATGGGTTAATAATGAAAGAAAAAAAAAAGATGCCATCTTTCTTATTTCTTCACCTATCAAGTCACTTGTTTAGATTAATTTAGACACCACAATCTAGGAGATAACCTCAAATGCTTTTTTGAGGGGTCAAGTAGGTGAGGGGAGAATCTTGGCAAACATTATTGTACTGAGGGGGAACCTCTCAAAAAAGTCTGTCCAAGAGAAGGGCGGATATTGTACATGAACCCTGTGGCCCCAGTCTGAGCTGTGAATTGAGGCCTGAGGAAACAAGTCAGCAGAGAGAAGATTTGGTTTGGGGAACAGGACAAGGATTTCTGTGTCCAAGGGCAAATGAACCATGAAAACTCATACAAAACCCTTGATAACTTTGTTACATGGTTTAAAGTTACATGCTGTTCAGTGCCTTGCCTGGTGTCCTTTGATGGGTAAAGGCAAGCAGAATGCCTCAAGGGACACTTTATTAAATACCTCAAATATTAAGAAATCAACATCATTTATTCATTTTTGACATCTGTATTGTATTATAACGTTGGTGTATTGTTACTGGTTTGGTTTCAGGTCAAAGCTATATTGTTTTTTAATAGACTTCCTTTAAAAAGACACATAAAAATGACTGCAACATCACATTTAGATTTAAAAACTGTTGAAATGCATTTGTTTCTAAAAGAAACTGTTTTTTTCCACAACTCCACATCATTCACTCAGAATTGCTATTTTAAAAAACAGTGCCACTGTTGGAAATTACAGCAGAAATATTGTCTAGCCAGAGTTCCTTTTAAATGAGAAATTTTTATGTATGCATTCATGGCAGGGAAGGTCAGTATAAGGAATGATGATGTTTGTTTTCCAGGGCTGTTATGACTTGGTGACCAGTTTTATGGAGACAAATATGGGAATCATAGCTGGAGTGGCTTTTGGGATTGCATTCTCACAGGTAAGTGCATAAACACTCCCCTTCCCCCCTGTTCCTTTCTCCTCTTTTTCTTTACCTGGACTTCAAGGAAGGAAGGATTATGGAAAGGGACTGAACTCAGCATGCTCATTAGTCCTGAGGTCATCTGTTCATTGATTTTCTTTTTTTCAACTTAAATGAAGTTTCTCCTTGGGAATATCAGTTACGGTTGAGCTAATGACTAGCTCAAGGAAAACAACTTGTCCCTCCACTGGGTCAAACAGAGGTTAACCCAATAAAACATTGGCTTAAATGGAGCATAAACAGCTAAGAAGACAAATAGCTTATCCATTGTTTGGGTAGGCTTCTATCTTTTAAGTACTCTTATTTGTTCTTAAAGGACTCAAGAATTCAAAGTAGTGCACCCTCAGGCCTCCCTATCCTGGATCTGGAGCCTGGAGGGGGCAATTTGTGACCAATTTTATTTATTTTCCCTTTAACAGTGAACACTGAGAAGCTATAAGTCTACCAAAATCAGATTGTTAAACCTTGTCTGCACCAAAAGGAGTGCAGAGAGCGACAAGAGGAGAGCTAAGAAGGGGTTTTCTGCTCCATGATGTTCAAACTGCAGAATGTAGACAGGAACTGGGGAAAGTATAGGTCTGGTCAGGTTGTTCTGATCAAGAAGGGGCAGGAAAACACCTGCATCTTTCAACAAAGTGCTCCTTTATATATAAACAGTCACTTCATGTGTGACAGCAAGGACTCTACTGGAAACATGCAAAAATGAGAGAGAGGAAAATATGCACAATTCTAAACTGTCCCCAAGCCATGTGGAAAATGGCCCCCACATCCCCTCCATCAGCATAAACACAGCCTGAGGGAGCCCTAAAATTGTCTGGGCTCAGACTGGCTGACTGCCCTGCCCTGGGCACATCTGGAAGCCTCATGCCCTGTAGCCAAGGTGTTGGATGTGAGGAGGGCATGGATTGGTGTGAGTGGAAATGCTGGTTCATCACAACAGCAGCTGCTCAGAGCATGTGCCTGCGTGTCAGGTTTTTGGGATCCAGAAAAGGTGAACAACCTGGAGCTGTTTGTGCATGGATGAGGGGAGGGGTTTTTTTAATGGGCTATTCTAGTTCTTGATGAATGGTGACAGCATTGATAGTCTTCTCCAGCCTTGATTATGGTTTGATTACTGCTATAGGACTCCAAGCTCAGGTTTCAGTTTGGGTTCTAGATAGCCAGAAGGCTGTAAAGCTTCTTTTTAAATGCCTGGTGTAAAGCTATCCAAAAGAAATATGAGACTAGTAGAACTGTAAAATATGCTGCTGGGGGAAAAAGTCAGGACCAATACTGCCTGAAAGCCTTTAATGGGTGTTTCATTCAGGCTGCAGGCAGCACGGGCTGCAAGGCACTTTGTCCCTGTGACTGAGGGGGAAAACGAGGTGTGTTTTGATGTGGTGTTGGCATCTCACCCTGCTGGTGGCACCATGAACCCTGCTGCCAGGTGGGGATGTCACTCCCCAGCCCCACTGGGCTCTGGCACTGCCAGGCCATACCCAGCTGCTTGAGGTGTTAGCAAAAAAAAGTGAAGAGAGGCTGCAGAGGAGAAAAATGCAGCTTTCCCAGGCTGTGAAGAATAGAAGGTGGCCAGTTGCAATTTAGTGCCTAATCTGTCTTGCTGGGCCCAGTGTTTAGGGCCAGTGTTTACAGACTGATTTCAGGTTAATGTGGCTGGCATTAATACCAGGCAGGGCTCCAGCTGTAGGCAGGGTTTTGGTGTTCCTATTGAGAACAGGTTTAATCTAAATAAAAGACAAATTAAATCATGTTGCTCTTCTACAGTAAAGCATGCTCAAGGGCCTTTCCTTCACGTTATTTGTTAGGTGTTGACTAGCATGGGGAATGTGCTGATGCCCAGAAATAGGGGAAGTTGATGTAATGGCATTGAAAATCTTACAGGCCTGGCACAGACCTCCCCTTCAGAGTCAAAGGTTTTTATAAAAAACACTGTGTTGCTGACCTTGTCTGCTCTGCTCCTCAGGTTTGAAATAGTAACAATGAAATAAAATTTGATTGTTTCTGGACTTGGATGCCAGTGCTGACTTCCAGCTGGAACAATTTCCGTTTAGCAGGTGCTCTTCAGAGCAGAAAAATGATTGCTGTGTTGTGCCCAACAGAGAATAAAATCATGCAAACTGCATTGATGATGGAGAGCTGTGCCTAGATAAAACTACAGTGCAGGCATTGGTTTAAGGAATGCAAGAGGCACTCTCTGGAGAGGTATATGGATTGTAGGCAGGGGAGACTCAGTGCAGTGTTCAGGCCACATTATTCCCTTTGTGCTGAAAGACTGAAAATCAGGTGTTCTCCACATGCTCCAAACCAGTTGTTGGGGATATCCAGGTCCCATCATACTGAGATAAATTCCCATGCAGCTATGGGCACTCTCTACTCTGCAACATCCACCTGCCCTCTTTACTGTCAGCATTAATGTCAGTAGCTCTGCCTGAATATGGACCCAGTTCTGGTGCAGACATCATCCCCCTTGTCTGCTACAACTCCTCCCTGAGCACAGGAGGCTGGGACTTGCTCAGGGCTTAGAGAGTGGGATCCACATCAGCATCCAATATGTGACTTGAAATATGTCCAGAGGAGGGAACGAGGTTGGTGAGGGGTTTGGAACACAAGCCCTGTGAGGAACGACTGAGGGAGCTGGGAATGTTTAGCCTGGAGAAGAGAAAACTCAGAGGTGCCCTTGTCACTCTCTACAGCTCCCTGAAAGGTGCCTGTGGTCAGGTGGGGGTTGGTCTCTTTCTCTAGGCAGCAACTGACAGAACCAGAGGACACAGTCTAAAGCTGCACATGGGGAAATATAGATTGGATATTAGGAAAAGCCTTTTCATGGAAAGAGTGATAAAGTACTGGAATTGTCTGCCCAGGGAGGTGGTGGAGTCACCATCCCTGGATGTGTTTAAAAAAAGATTGGATGTAGGGCTTGGTGCCATGGTTTAGTTGAGGTGTTGGGGCATGGGTTGGACTCTATGACCTTGAAGGTCTCTTCTAACCCAGTGATTCTGTAAATTCTGGTCTAAGACTGGGTTGTTTCTAAAGACTACTCTTTAGATCTGTTTCTAAAGACTAACCTGTTCCTAAACACTAAATCACAGTGGATTCAGTGTGGAGGCAGGACCTGTGACAGAGGCACACCAGGGCACAGGAGGCTGACTCAAATAAGTGACATGTGACACAGAACATTCTCTCTTTTAAAATAGAGCCAGAGGACCTGCATGTTTGGAGATTTGCGTTTTGAGAATATGACAAGGTCTTGAGCTAAAAAATTATTCCTGATAGATTTAAACCCCACCCCCAGTTTTGGCTTACCTGATGTGCTGATGAATTCCAAGTTAGTTCAACACATTTCTATTTATAGAAATTTCCCCAAAGAATGAAAAATAACGACGATACCAAGACCCAAAATAAAATGGAAATTCAAACTGCAATTCAGTTTCTTTCTCTTCAGTATAATAAGGTGTAATAAATATGTCATGCAGAACAGCTTCCAGTCAGTGGTAACTCCTACAGAATAAGTGTATTAAAAAGCCAGTTATTATGTGTACAGGAGGGATAAGACTGCTACAAAATGTGCTATGGATGGTTTTCAATGGTCAGAACCAAGATGTTCTAGAGATTGCTCCCAGAAACCATGAAAAATTTGCTGTATTCTGCTTGCTGGAATGACCTGTGGCCAACAGGATGGTAGTACAGAGGACACACCTGAGGGGTGTGCGTTTCCCAGTTGTCTAAACCACAGAATTTGTCAGCATTTTCAAGTTTCCTGTGGCAAGACCAGGGTGTGGAAAGCTCTCTGCTTTCTATATAATAGCTCAGAAGACCAAGATAATCTAAGGAAAAAACGGAAAAAAGGAACAATGTAAGAGAGAAGACAAATGCAGAACCAAGTCTGACATCTTAGCACTCAAAAATCGAGACAGTAAAATCAAATAAATGAATAAGTGGATAAAAGTTGAGAAGGGGCATTTGAGAGGCAATGAGAGTGAGGGGAAATGAATGCAGCTCCCAGCAGCAGTTTCTTTGTGGGATTCCTTTAACTCCAATTCTTCTGGTTTTTCAAAGGAGCTGTGGGGACCTGGTGCACAATAGGATAAGGAGCTTCCTCCTGCCTGAAGAGCAGAGGAGGCAAGTGGTGGAACAAATGCAGAGAACAAGGCAGGGGGGAGAGTGCTGACTGGTGCTGCACAGTCTGGGAGCCTCTAGCCTGACTTTAAATGCAGAGGATTGTAGTTATGCCTGTAATGAAAGAGCACCGTGAAGAAAATGCAGCAACTCAGTGCAATATTGCCTCTGTTTGGCTACAGGAGGAACAGTGCTCTTGTGGCTAAATGTGGAAGTCAACACATGGAAAAACACATGTTTTTATATGCATTCAAAGCATTTCTACAATATTTATTATAGCTCTGCTGTGTCCTGGTAATACTTAGAAATGCTGAGTAAAATGTGTGTGCAATGGCATGCCATTATTTTTGAAATACAGAGTTAAGCATTATGTCACTATAACCACTTAAATGCCTAAACCAGCCTAAGGTCAGAGCCAAGAATCAATAAGTGGACCAAAGACCATGAAGATACATTCAGGAGTTACCTGTCATTTGTCTCAAGGAGGGACCTGAGTAAAACAAAGCACCATTACATGCCTGCAGATGCTACAAAGTTTAAGCACACTGATTATTAGAGTTTTAGTCTGCACAGAACAGAAGAATCCCTAATTAGAGATATCCAGGGAAGTCTGCTCCAGTTGAAGGAGGAAAGAAAAGCCTGTGGTTTCCTATTTGTAGAGGCTACAGCATCTTTCCCCTTGTAAACCTGACACAAGCAGCAGATTGTGGTTAAGAACAGTGGCTGTAATCTGGGTGCTTGTGAATGGGAAAAATAAACAACTTCAATGTACACACATTCTTGGCCATTGTAGAGAGGATTTGATTCAGATCTGGGCTGGAATTTGCTCAGGGGAAATAATTTGGATTAAATACACTGTGAAGTTCATCTTACTCAAAAATGCAACGAGGCAGAGAAGTAACTTCTGAGTCCAGCCAAGGAAGGTGAAGAAAGACTGAAAGTCACCACAGACATGGAAAAGTGACAGTGAAGGAGGTGGTTCAGGGCCACCCAGAGGTCCTCACTCTGTTCAGCCTGTCAGAGCATGGAGAAATACATAGCACTGTCCAAAAGAGAAATCTCATCCTCCAAAATTGAACTGAGCTAAAGGAACAGTGCATGAGTCAGCTGCAGGAGTGTCATGTAACCTGTAGAATGTCGTTTTCAGCAGTGCCTTCAGCAATTGATTAAATCATCCTCCCAGTGATGAGTAGAAAAGGCAACAAAATGACTAAAATGTCTTTTTGGTATCAGGTGAGACTTTCAGAGCTGAGGAGGGTTTTCACCATGCACATCTTGTTTTGGCAGCTAAAAACTCCGTCCCTGGAGCCTGGTAGCTTTGGTTTTGTTGGAGGTTGGTCAGGAGGTGGTACCAGTGCCCCACGTCTAGTTACAGCCAAGGCAGTGTCATCCTTGGTGCCAAAATCAGGGGGTGCATGTGGGGAACAGGAGGGTTCAACCTGCTTTTAAATGTGCCTCTGTGCCCTTCTGAAATTCCCAGAACAGCTCTGGTGGACACAGAAACAGGAAACGGAGCAAATTTCTGGCAAAAGAGGCGTGGTCTGACAAGGACTCTGACATCTTAGAGACAGGGAACAGTTCATCCAGATCTGAGTTACCCTGGCTTGGCCTTGCTCTGGGCTGGTGCCAGCCCAAATCAAGCAATTGCCTGGTACAGAAGATGTGTATTTTGATGATGATTGTGTTAACAGGGAGCACTGCCTGGTCTAGGGGAAGGGAACACACAATCCTGAGGAGGGAAATAGGAGGAGCCAGTTTGGATGAGCAGCCAGCCAGTCATACCTAGGGATGCTCTGGATATGCTGAGGAGTTAATTAATTGACCAACCCCAATGAGAAAAGCCAGGTTGAATTATTTACAGCATATTAACACTGTTGGCACATGCAGTGCCAAGGACTAAGAAACTGCAGTCAACAAAACATTGAAAAGACTGAGTGCTTATTGATGAGTGGAAGCCTGGGATCTGTTTTCAATAATCTGAGTGACAGCCAAGGGAATAGTGAATGACTTTTTAAAAAATTATTTCCAGATTTACAGGGCTCATTTCTACAGTACTGCATCACTTGTAAAGGAAGCATAACCACTCTGGGACATCAGGAAAGTTTTCCCTGGCACAGTGATAAAATAGTTAAAGGCATCAGCTCTTAGGGCTGATGGGTGGTGGTGAAGAATCCAGGTGGAGCGAGTGAAACCCAGCCTGTAACATGCTGACACCCCCAGCAATTTATTCATCCACATCTGGCTTGGCCAGACATTGACAACGGGATTGAAAAATACTAAAAAGGCATGTTGCCTTGTCAAATAAATGATAAAAATCGAGAGGAAGATCTGACAAAGAAAGATGACAGATTTTGATGCTGTTTTTCTAATTAGAGCAGTCCTTAAAATAGGGCATAAATACATTGTGCATAATAACTCCAGAACATGAAATACATGTTTACCAATGCTCTGCATGGATGTAACTTAACTTAAATTCTGTTCTGTGTCTGTCTTGTCTGTAACAGTTGATCGGGATGCTGCTGGCATGCTGCCTGTCCCGGTTTATTACTGCTAACCAGTATGAGATGGTGTAACAAGGTGAGCTTTTCCTGTTTTGCAGGTGGTAAAACTAGAAAAGCCTTGCTGTGTCGTTGTGGCTGTGCTGCTTCTGCTGAAGACAGCCAGCAAGTTTTACTTTCTGAGCGTGTTCATTGAGAATTAAACTTTCCCATGGGCTTCTTTGCTTTGGGGGTTTCATCCCAATTTTGTGTGTGGTGGGGAGAAAAAAACAAAACAAAACAAAACAAAACAAAAAAAAAAGGGGGGTGGGGGGGTGGGAATTTTGTAATTTGCAGTGTTGAATTTTGTAATTTCAGTTTTCTTGGAAAGAGAGAGCAAAAAACCTGCCGTGAATACTGTTAGCAAGCAAAGCAACCCGCTCGTTGTTCTTTGGGTTTTTTTATTATTTTTTTTCATCCTCCCCGCTCTCCAGTCTTTCAAGAAGTGTAAAGTCCAGAGCCTGTGTGAAGACCAGGAGCTGCAGGAACCGGAGAAAAGACTGACATGAATGTTCTAGCACACACTGTCTCTCGCACGCACGCACGCACACCCCCACGAGCAAGCCCGTGTGCGCGCACACTCGCACCCCACCTCCCGACTGTCCCCATGCGTAGTGTCCCATCCTGTGAAGTTCCACGGTGCCACCGAGAGCGGCCGGGTCCCCTCGGCCCCCGGAGCCAGCCCTCCCCACCCCCGCGGCCCGGCGTTAGGACGGCACCGTCTGTATGTTCTTGGTCACACAGTAGTTTGCATCGTAAGTTAACAAAGGTAACTCATTAACAGCATTGATCGGGCTGTGCATGTAGTGACTGGAGGGCGTAATTAGCCTTTCACCATGGTTAATAAGTGTTGCACACGTTCATATAAACCGGTATATGAAATATATATTCTTTTGGGATTTTATCTTAATTTCTTGTTTTGTTTATTGCTTTACTAAGGTTTTCCATCCTTTCCCCCCACCCCTTTTCCCCTGCGCCTGTCCCCCTTTCCCCAAAAACAAAGGAATCAGTAACATAACATAAAGATACTTGAAAATGATGTTAAAATGTTGTGCTTGAAGGGAAACTGTTATTCCTGATGTTCTTCTACATCTTTGATTCTTACTCAGTGTTGTATGCCTAGTGCGTATCCCGGTAGGCTTTGTCTAGTGCATTTTGCCTCGGAACCTGATCCTGTGTAATACTGTTATTAAGCTGTGTTGTTGCTTACTGTGAAGGCAGAACTTTTTGCTCCCTTTATTTTTATTACGTAGCTATGAACTAATTGAACTGTGCTGTACTGCGGCCTTCATACTTTTTTCCTGTTCTTTCTTTTTTTTCTTTCTTTTTGCATTGAGGTTGCAGCCACCAAATACATTGTTTAATCAAATGGAAATAAAAACACACAGACAGACACAAAAAAAAAAAAAAATCACAAAAAAAACAACAGGCATATGAAATATTTTTGGGGGAAAGCAAAAGTTTAAAACCTTTTTAAAAAAAAATAGGACTTTTTTAATAATGCCTCTGTCTAGCATGCCAACGAGAATGCATTGATATTGTGAGTATTTGTGATATACGTATTAATAAATGGAACCATTACAGATTTCTAGCTGCTTCCTTCTCGTTCTTTAGTTATAAGGAAACTTTTTTGGGGAGGGGGGATAGTAAACGTTAAATACTCAGGCACAGCTTGGCATGACATGTCTCTATGAGTTTTTAAACAACTAATTTGCTTGTAAAAGAAAAATGTTACTACCCTGGAAAAAGAAAAAAGAAAAGAAAAAAAAAAAGGAGAAAGATTGGAATTGTTTCAAAACTCCTTCTACAGCTGGTTTCACCACATGACAAATACATACCCTCTGCTTTGCCATTTTTCTTCTTGTGATTGTTAAAAATCTGCAGTGTTTAATTATCCCATCCTTGGTGCTGTGAGTGATTTTGGCATTGAGCATTTCTCTCTTGATTTTGGTGAGAGAGAAGAGAAGAGAGCTTTGGGGTGGAGGGGGTGGCTCATGGAAAGGCAGGTAATTATCTCTCTCTCACTTGAATAAGTGAAACGTCACAGATCTGATGGAATACCCATGGAAGTCCAAACCTGGGAATTTTGGGCCAAGCCTTTAGCTTGGCAGTGTGGACAGAGAGGGAAATTTGAGAAGTGCTGGAGCCTTCTGTTTGTGGGATCTGTGCAGCTGTTGGAGTCCCAGTCCTTCCCCTGTCTGTCTGTCTGTCTGTCTGTCCATCAGTGCCACAGTGACCCCCTGCCCAGGGGGGCTGCCCTGCCTGGTGCCTCCAGCATCAAATCCTGGTGAGTGGTGCTGGCGTGGTCAGTGCACTCCCACCCACAGCTCCAAAAGGGGTCACGAGCAGAAATGTGCCAACATATCTTAAAAATCCCAGCAGCATCCTCTTTAGCTTTATTCAGACAGCACTTCCAGAGCAGGGAAGAGAAAAAGAGCTTTGCAAATAGGAGAGGAATCTGGTCCCCAGATTTAAATCCGCCCTCGATAAAACTTCTGCCACAATTTTAGCGAGGCATCTTTAAAGGTGGAGATGCCAATGCAGGTCCTGCATCTGTGCTGAGCAGCCAAGCAGGACGGTGCTGGGGACAAAGCCACTCGGCAGGTCACAGCACTCACATTTGCAGTCTGCTGAGGGCTGAAGAGCAGTCACAGCCGCTCGCTCGGTTGCTGGGGCTACGCGATGCTGGAGCAATGCCCTTCTCCTGTAGGCACAGGATGTTCACAGAGCGATATTTTTCCATACCAGAAAGAACTGGCCCACCAGCTGCCCCAGTTTCCCTCCCCTATTCACTCCCGGGCAGGTCTCGCCTTGCCCCACGGAGGGGAGGGAGGTGGGTGAGGCTGCCACCGCCTCCTTCAGGAGCCACCAGTGACCTTCCGGAGTACAAAAGCACCAGCATCTCCTTGGGTTTCTTCCCCCCTACCCCACTATGCACCCCCTCCTCCCCCCCCCCCCCCTTTTTTTTTTTTTTTTCTTCTTCTTTTCATTTTCCTGAAAGAAAGAGCTGTTTGTGCCAAGAGCTGTTCCTTTTGAAGATGCTGATGTTGGGTGACAGGTCAGCAGGCCCCCAAATGTGCTTGTCCCCATTCAGGAAGGCTGAGCTGCGCTCAGCTTTAAGGCGTAAGCGCTGAATTAAGTCCATTCAGCAAAGCCCTTCAGTGCGTGCTCGATTGTTTCCCTCAGCGCAGCGCCACTCCTGCTTTTATGGGGTAGGTGTGTTAATTGGGCTCTTGGCAGCTTCCCTGAAGAGGATCCGGCTGGTGGAGGAACTGCCAGGGGCTTCCCTGGCGAAATCCCCCTGGCTCGGCCTGGGACCACACAGGCTGCGCTGGCTGCGCCGCGGCATCCCCTGCCCGGGTGGAGCATCCCCGCGCTCCCTTCCGCTCCTCCCTCCTGCAGGGAAAAGTGGGGAAGCTGATGCAGGAAACAAAGCCGGAGTTGCAGAGAACGGGTCAGTGTCAGCCGGGCACGAATGCGGGATTTTCCTTCCAGAGGAGAAGCTGCCACAGGTACCAGAGGTCTTTACCCCAGGGGCTGCGGTTCCTCTGCTCCCTCCGGTGTGAACTGAATGAGCAGCAGAGGAATCAGGCTGGCTCTGCAGCCTCAGCCCTCCCTGTGATGCCTTGGGAAGGCTGACCTGGAACAGAGACTGGACAGAGCTTGAGAATAGACTAGATTTTAATTAAAAGGCCTTTAAGGATACACCTTGGGCAGTACAAGAGCCTGGCCAGGGCTACACCCAAGATGGACCCAAAATGGTCACAAAAGGGATGACCCGTCACCAGGTGTCACACTTTCATAAGTTCTGGTCCATTTGCATATTGGGTTTAATTGTCCAGTTACAGCTTCATGTTATGAAGTCCCATCCTTATTGTTTTCTCTCTTCAGCCCACCATTGTTTATGCTTTTGGGCCTGAAAACTTGTAACCATTGTCCTTGGTCTCCAGCAGTAAAAGGGTTTGTTTTTTCTACCTACTCTGTGAAGAGAGCTGACTGACATTTAATATGAGGCTCAGAACTACACCCCTAGGCAGAACAGAATCTGAAAAACATGAAAGCTAAAACTTAAGGCATCACCTGAGCAAATTGTGCTCTGTACAATTGGTGAACCAACTGGGCCAAAGAAGGGTGGGCAGGTGTGGGAGGGAAAGCAGATGAAGGGGCAACCAGATAAGCCCCAGAGGGGTGGGAGGAATGGGGCATGGCTGGGGGTCAAGAAGAGTGGAGCATCATAGAATCACTTAGGATGAAAAACACCTCTAAGAGCAGTCCAGCTGTTACCCCAGCACTGCCAAATCCACCACAAAATCATGACAACAAATGAGGCAGGACTCTGGGAGGAGGAAGAAGAGGCACCACCTTGCTTCGGTCCCAGTGAGCTGCCAGCTTGGTTCAGCTGTAAGGTGGACCAGCAGCCTTAGCTGATGTGTGTGCTGTCCTGAGCTGCCTCCCAGGGCTTGTTTCTGCTCAGGACATCCCTGAGCCCTGCTGAGAGGACAGTCTGTTGCTGTGAAGGTGATGTTTCATGGTGTCAGTGAACTGTGGCAGCTCTTGGAGGCCTTGCTGCTGCTGCCACCCTTGGGCAAACATTGCTGCAGAAGAGACTGGCTGTGCTCACAGGATTTCAGGCTGCTGCTCCTTGGAGGACCCAGTGCAGCCCCGAAGATGATTTTGTCTTCTGTGATTCTTCCCTTGACTTTAATGGCTCATTACTGTTGAAGATAACTTTAAAGCTAGGAAATTAATTTGCTGCCAGCCAAGGCTCTTGCATAAAAATGCTTGGCATCCCACTGGAGGGGAAGGGTTGATCAGGATGTCAGACTTCTACCACTTCTACCACTGTGAACCTGTATCACAAAAATAAAAATCCTCATGATTTGACATAGTAATGACACTTCTCTATTTTGTAAATAGAAGTGTTTTGCCCTCCAAACATGTAAAGTGTGGTCAGCGTTCTGCAAGCTGTTTCTACCAGCTTGGCCTGATTTTGAAGTAAAAAGCTGTTGCTATTGCCTTTTTCTTGTCATTGCACCTGTTCCTTTTGGAACCAGGAAACATTTTATTCAAAAAATCATTTCAGTTTTGTCCAGTGTGACTGGAGATATTTGGTAAGTGCAAGCTCATTAAAAGCAAGCTGTGCTGAGGCAGCAAGTCCTCAAGCTCTGGAGTCTGTTCTGCTCCCTGGTAGCTCCAATGTGGTTATTTTTGGTGTCTGGAGCTGTCTCTAGGTGACACCAAGGACTTATTTTAGATTGTGGTCCTCCTGTGTGATCAATAACTGAGAAGTGTATATTACAGACACAAAATATCCAGGCCAGGTTGGATGGGGCCCTGTGCAGCCTCATCCAAGGGGGGGGTGGAACAAGATGATCTTAAAGGTCCTTTCCAACCCAAACCATTCTGTAATTCTGTGATTCTATCCCTGGTGCACTATGCCACAGTGCAAACATTCCCAAAGCAACTACTAAATCGCCTGAATGCTATTTTTTATTCACCATCCTTGGCCAAGACTGGCAGAAGCAGTAGATTCCAGGCAACCCCTGGAGGCATTTCCAGAATGCTTTCACAAAGTGCCAAACGACCAACTTTTTGTTAATCCAGCCCTCTCAAAACCTCTCAGGGCACTGAGAAAAGTCTTTTCTGAAAGCCCTATCTGTTCCTAAAATGGGGACAATTCAACCAAGTTAAAAAACATTACTATTTTTAAAACTGGGATTTTCCAGGGGGCAGGACAGCTTTCTGGCTTGCATACAGAGGGCATGGTTTGTGTGCTTTATCTTCTTGAGTCGACAATCAGAAAGTATGATGTGAGAGAAGACTGATGCCCTGTAGGACTGCTAGGGTGGGACAGGAGAAGAAAAAAGAGGAAAAAAATTCTCCAGTCAGAGGGGTTAGAAAAGGGAAGTAGTTCAATCTGATGGTGTGTCTGACAGTATCACCAAGGTAAGTAGGCTCAGCAGCTCAGGTCTGCAGCCACGGGGTCTGAGGTCTGGTCTGAAGGGGACTGTTGCCTGCCAGGACACCTCTAACATGCCCTGGGTGGTGAGAGCAGCCTTTTGTGGGAGTCTGTAGGTGTCAGAAAACTAGAAACTACTGCAGTGCACATCCAGTGAAATTCACAGCCAGCATCAACCCATGGCACCTCCTGAGGCTTTGCAGGAACATTTGGACCCTGGTGGTTTCCTACTCTGCTTCCCACAGGCTGACCATATTTCTGTGGGATTTGCTTTTAGTGTCATGTGTGTAAGTTATTGTTTCCTCAATAGAACTAAAACGACTTGGTCAGTGCTTGTGTTGATTTTTTGGTACCTTCAACCCTGTAGGCAAACAAATGATTATCTGGAATTTTCTTTATCTTGGAGTGCAGTGTGACCCAAAGATCAGGTGAATGAATCTCCATTATACTCCCAAGTACAGGAACAGGTAGACTGACCTCGTGGGTTATTGCTGTGTCACTCCTTTTGCCCTCATACAGTCCTGGTGCTTGCAGGGCCAGGGATTGCCTTGTTCCTGCAGGCAAGGTGGAATTCAGCTCTGCAGGGAACCTGCCTGAGCCTTGTGCATTCCCTCTGCTCTGCCAGAGCAGAATTCTCTGAGGCCTGCCAGAATCAATGCTGTGCCTTGGGGGAGTAGAGAGAACAGGTCTCCACCTGCTTGGTGGAATCAGGAAGGTGTGAGACCCAGAAATTCCTGGCCAGCACCAGAGCAGGCTTGAGCACTGAACTGAGCATAGGCTGGCATGGTCCATTGGTCTTTGTAATGGTGGGGTTTCCTCCCCATGCTATCTGGATAATCTAGCTGTTCCCAGCTTCCTTGGACTATACACTAAGCATTACAATATGAGAGGGAAATCAAAACACAATCAAAATTATCTCTATGAGACCCATTCAATAAAATAGTTATTGGCAATTAGCACGGATTTTTTATAAAGAAGTAATTAGCCCTCCTGCCCTGAGCATTAATGAATGCTTTTCATTACACCCCAAGGGGCAGTCAACCCGATAATAATCCACTTCAACACGAATGTTGTTATAAAACAACGTTGTTTGACAACAGAGGCAGCAGGACAGTCACAAACAGGAGGCAAGCCCGCTCTAGTGAGCACTGGAGCTGGTTGCATAAAAATGAAAGATCATTATAATTTGCTTGGATTGGTGCTGTAGATTTGTCTTCTTACTCATAAAGGAGATGAAGCAATGGATACAAAAAAACTGGGTCTCATTTCCCTGAGTCAAAGCTGAGAAAGCCAATGGAGATGCAGCAATTCTGGCCACAAACTTGTATTGATGGTGCCTCAGAGCCTGGCAGGGTGGAACAGGACTCGTCTGTGTGGTTGTCTGGAGGTGGTGATTTTATGGTCTGCAGGGGGGAAATGGGCCACTGACTAACAGAACCAATATGATTCCAACAGAAGCTGTTTATTGTTTACATTAAATGGCAGATATAGATTCTAGGTCTGCTGTCCATGTGGGCACACATCTCTGGGTTGGCTGAGCTGCTTCTCCATGAGGCAGGCACACATCCTTCAGGTCACCCAATTGGTCAAGTGTCTATCCTCACGTTGTGCTTCTCCTATCTAGAGTTTACTTTTTTTGCAGACAGTTTCTCAGGCTCTCTTCTTATTTTTGATCCTGTTGTTTTCTTAGTAACCTTGATGAATTCCTGAGAGCTCTAATAACAAAACTGCAGGTGCCTTGATAATATGACTCACAACCAGTTTGGTGCATCAGAATGGCCTGTTATACAGATACATTGCTACAATGGTCTGGGGGTGCTTGGCAGCCAAGTGGCAGAGGGCTGTGTGTCCCTGCAGTCCCCATTTCTTAACCCTTTGTCACTACAGGGAATGAGCACCTGGTGACAGCACCCCTTCCCCCTTCCTCCCGTTTGATTGTTGGCATTTTCTAGTGAAGTATGTGTTAGTGCAGATGCAAAAACCACATTGACTTCTCGATCCAGTGGCTTTCCTGCTCTGACAACCCATCACAGCCACCTGGTTCTGCTCAGGGTGGTGAGCACAGCACGGGCAGGGCTCTCTGCCAGAAGAAAGTCCTCATAGACTAAACAGGTGAACCAAGTTTCCCTTCCCCTGCTCTGGGAACATCCTTGCTGCTCCCCTCTGACCCCTCTGCCACCCTTGCTCAACCTGGATCTGGTGGAAACCTCAGCTGAGCAGGGACTGCTGGCACAGCCAGGATATAAAAGCCTCCCGGTTACATTTACAAACCTGAGGATTCAGGTGAACAGCTGAATCCTCCTCTCCAAGCTGGGCTGTCAAATTAGGAAGAAGTGGTCCAGGATGATGCTGGGGAGCTTGGCCCCAGGGCTTTTCCCTGTGGAAAGACAGTCGGTAATGGGAGGTCTAATTAAGGAGGCCAGAGCACATTTGCATGCTGCTGGAAAAACCTTCCTTGCCCACACCTCCCTCTGCTACATCACACTTATTTTCTGGGGAGCCCATTCTCACTCCAGAGCACAAAGATGCCCCCAGCCTCTCCTTTCCAGCTCTCCCTGTGCTCTCATGGGAAGCAGTGACAGTCCAGCCCACAGTGGGGATGAGGACAGCTCATGGTGCCACAGCCCCTGGGACAATGTGTGACACTGGGGTCAGGGGTGGCAGCTGGCTCTGGAGCCAACCCAGGCTGTACCAGGCAGCTTTCAAAACACCTCTGTGGTGGGCACATGCTCCATGCTGTGTCAGAGAGAGGAGCCCCTCGGGGGAGCAGGAATTGTGATGATTGCTCCTCCTGCAGTGTGGAGCTGCCTGCAGGCCGTGGGGAGGGATCAGAGCACCATCTCCCTGGATATGTCAGGGGAATTCAGTCATGCCAAGGGGCTGAGGCTGTTGGTGTGAGGGGAGGAACAAATAAGGGCAGAGGACTCAATCTTTGTGGGTCTCCTCCAGCTTGGAATATTCCCTGGGAAAAGGAAAACAAAGAGAAGATTATTAGGCAGTGTGGAGACTGTTGGGATCAGTGCAATGAGCACAGAGATGCATTAGACTTGCTTTAGGCAATCTCGATTTTGGCATTTCATAGATTATGGGTGCCTAATTTCACAGCTGTAAGCTTCTTTGAGCACACATTTGTTTTGATGTAATTACTTCACTTCAAAAATAAAGCACATGGGGGAAAATATTTTTTTTCACGTGGAACCACAGCCATGCTCTGAGGTACCCTTAGCAGGGCTGCAATCCCTACATCAGCCCTTCAGTGCCTGTCTCACCAGCTCTTCATGGGATGGGAAGTGGGACTGTTCAGCTCCTGGCCCAAAGGAAAAGCTGCCTGGGCTGTGGAGTCGTGGGGATTAAGGGAATGCTCCCACAGAGCATGGGGCTCCCTGGGGAGGCTGATTTCCATGCTGTGTCATGATTTTTAGTATAAAGAGAAAAAAAGATCCCCTAGTTTAATACTCACTAGAGTTTTATTCTCTGTTATTGCTGGAAGGGTTCACAGACCTCTAGGGAAAGTTTTACAAGGGGGAAAATCTGGTTTTTTCCAATGCAGAAGTTTCCAGAACTTCAACAAGCTGTAATTAGCTTTGAAACATGAAC
This sequence comes from Argya squamiceps, assembly GCA_037834095.1. Lineage (NCBI taxonomy): Eukaryota > Metazoa > Chordata > Aves > Passeriformes > Leiothrichidae > Argya > Argya squamiceps. Next base: position 107,513,371 of record JBBMKD010000001.1, read on the forward strand.
TAGGAATCACTTTACTGCTACAACAAAAGTGTCTGGGGTAAAGAATTACATTTTTTGTTAATATAATGATATCTTAAATTAATGCGACTGTATTTGCAGTTTTTGCTTTTTAGAGATTTGTCCATTTTTGGAGTTTTGTTTTTCATTTTTTTCAACAAACAAAAAAGATGAAGATTTGACTTGATCTTACTAGAGAACCAAGGAAGGCCAGGATTAGATCTCCTATGGATTCATACAGCACTGGAGTCCATATTGTCCCTCACCCATTCTTTTTAATTACAATTATTATTAATAGTAATAGTAGTAATTTTTTTTTTGTATTTTACTTTTTTTTACTATTAATCCATCTTGACTCACAGTTAAGTTTTACTTTTCTTTCCCAATTGTCCTCTCCATCCCCCTGGAGTGGGTGGGGAGTGAGTGTGTGCGTGGTTGTTTGGTACTCAATTGCCAGCTGGGTGAAACCATTACACTGTCCCAGGAGGGTTTCAAATGCTGGACACCTTGCACAGTTACAACAGACAGGAGGCAAATTCTACCTGGGGGACAAATGAGCTGTTGTTTGTCATTGACTTATTTCCAAACTGGAAAATCTATGGCTGTGACTATTCCTCAGCCTTCCTAATCCTCCCTTGCCAACCAGTGTCTTGTATTTGAGAGCAATTGGACTCTTTTTTTTAATAAGTGGGATACAGTTTTCCAGGCCATGCCAGTCCTCTGCTTGTGGTCAAACAAGCCATGCCGTGTGCACAGGTGCCCAAAAAGTCACAGCAAACTCTGTCATCTCTCAAGGAAAAAAATAAGCTGCTTTTAAGACATGGATTGCAACAAGGCACTACATGGAGTGGGGCTCTGAGCAACCTCACCTAGCTGGAGATGTCCCTGCTCATTGCAGGGGGGTTGAACCTAGATGATCTTTATGGTCCCACCCTAAACTGTTCCATGACTCTCTGGTTCTATGATTTCATGATTCCTGCTGCCTGAAGAAGGGCATATTCAGGAGGTGAAACAGGAGGCCTTTCCATCCCTAGACCCTCATTTATCTCATGATGGGGCTGCATCCCTCCAAAGAGTGGCTGTGCAAGGGCAGGTGCAATACCCACAATTTGCTCCAGCCTCTGATGCTCACCCAGGCACCAGCACACCAGGAAGCAGCTGATAAATGACCAGGGAGGGCTCATATCTCTCCTCTCACAGGAGTTTTGATCCCTTCCCTGGCTGGTGGAGAGCACAGTTTCACCTGGGGGTGTTATGGAGTCCCAGCACACAAAAGACATTAAAAATTCATCCCTTGTGTGGCACATCCACCAAAATGCCATGGGTGCAGATAGGGACTGCCCTGGCTTTTCTACCATGCTGCAGCCAGTCCAGCCCACCTGACTAAACCTGGGTCATGCTGTGGAGGACACAGCCCAGAGGCCCAGCTGCCAAGATCTACAAGAACTGCATTTCCCAGTTCTAGAAGTCCACTCCCATGTTGGTACTGACAGTGCAATTTTCAGTACTGCATTCCAGGACCAGGATTTTTGTAGTTTCTCCACCAATAAATGTTTTCAACATTTTGTTTCCTTGAGAAATGTGCGTGTCTGTGCCACATGGGGAAGGTGCTAGTGAGGGTGCACATCTCTGCATCTAAAGACCAGTCTCAAGATAGCTCAACAACCCATGGCTGATTGATCTAAGTAATTAACTGAGTGTATTAGTGGCAGTCTAATGAACTGGCCTGTACCATCTTGAAAGTGGAAGATGGACCCGACATACCAGCCCTTCATGTGAACCATACCTTCTTTTTTTATGCAGGTTATTGAGCAGAAGATCCCATGGAAAACCCTATAAACACTTTCCAATTTATCAGTGTTCGTTATTTTTACCAGTTACCCTTCAGAGTAAAAATATGATCAGATAAACCATGCTTAGGTCATAGTTCCTATACTGAGTATTTTCTATAATGTAAGCATGTGGTGCCACTCACATCTGTGTATGTGTAAAAAAGACAGCTATTATGCCACTTATCATCATCATCATTATCATCATCATCATTGTATAATATATCTGTATAACTTCTACTCTGATTGAAATTGAATACATTTTTTTTCCTTATGGGAAGGAAGAGAATGTGGCAAGGGAAGGGCAAGTTAAAAGTGTCTGGGTGCTTTTAAAGCTGATCTCTGGGACACAGCTCTCTAGGGCAGCAGAGATTTGGTAGTTCACCACAGTGGTCCCAAACATGGCTGTACCAGGCACTTTATTTGACGTATTTCCACTCAAAGCAGTCCTTTGCTTATTCTGGGCTGTAAATAAGGCCAGTGCTGAGTTTCACAAGCTCAGGGTTGTTGCACCCTCGGATGTCACGGTGGAGCCACAAGGCAGAGGAGCCAGCAGTGCAATACAACATTGCACCTCCCGCACACCCACACACAGGAGATCGAGAGGTCGCATTTCTGGTCTGCAAGCTGCGACAGCGTCCCTTTCAGCACCATTGCAATGACACCTGTTACACCACCTCTCTTCATCCCCACTTAATGCGCTGTGGCACTCGCCGTGCTGTTGCAAGGACAGCTGACAGATTCCCTGCCTCCGCAGATCCACTCCTGTCGTGTTGCAGGCGCTCGCTAATCGGATAATGCTGTTGTTTCGGCGGCGGCTCGTGTTTGTCTCCGCTAAACGACAAGCAGGAGCTCGTGTTCTGCTTTCTGGCTCTTCCCTTTCAAGCTTCACAGTCGTACTTGCCATTTCACCTTGTGCGTGTGAATCAAAGTCGTTCTCGCCTCTTTGTGAGACGGCGGCAGCGCGATCCAGGGAAGGTGAGGGGTGACATCCCCGGCAGCATCCCCCGGAACCCGGCATCCCCGGCATCCCCGGCAGCCCCGACAGTCCCTGCAGCCCCCGGCAGCCCCCGCAACCCGGCATCCCCGGCATCCCGGACAGCCCCGGCAGCCCCTGGCAGCCCCCGGAACCCAACATCCCCATCAGCCTTTCGCGGAGGCAGCTCGGAAATCGATAGCAAAGAAAAGGCAGTCGCCTGAAACTGGTCCCAGTTTGGTTTCTGCTTGATTGATCTGGCAGCTCCACCAGGGGAAAACAAGTTATGCTGGAGATCAATGATTTGTGGGTCCACTCCCTTCATCTCAGAAGTGCTTTTAGTCAGGGCCCAGGGAGATAAACGAAGGAAGAGAGGAGCCCTGTCTCTCCAGCAGTGGCTGTTCCTGTAAATCAGCTCTCATTAATGAGCCCAGGTGTAAATGAGGTACTGCTGAAATGCACAATTAGACACGCTGATCATCAGTGGAACTTGGTACAAAGATTTTTGCACCAAACCCACAAGTTTAAAAAAGATTTCTCTTTATATAGTTAGGATCATGGATGCAAAACTGAGGACTTAGATATTCTGTTCAACAAGTTCACCAGCACCTGAAGCCCATAACTCCAGCCTCTCCCAGGCAGGGCTCTGCCCCTCAAACCACGTATCCAGGGCTTGCTCAGGGCTCTTGTGGCAGGGCCTGAAGTTTCATGCAGCTCAGGTGCTTGGGAGAAGACTGTCTAATCAAGGAAGGGTGCAATTAATAGATTGCCTCTGTGCATGGGATCAGAGCAACGAGTACTAGAACTTAATAATGCAATTCCCCACCTTGGCACAGATAACAGCTGTCTCATTTAGTGCAAGTTGGAAGAACCCCTGTAGGGCAAGGCTCAGTCTCTGCCCAGAGCAGAAGACCCCTGGGTTATCTCCAGGGAAGTGTTAAGTCCAGCAGCAATTCTGAGCCACTGTATCTCCTCGTGGGTCACTGTGGGGCACTGAGTTTCCAGCTGACTTTCTCAGTCCTTTGAACACAGAGCTGGGAAACAGCTCCAAAATAACTCCCAGACTAGAGCACAGTGGTGTTAGAGGGCTGTGTGCTGTATGAATTTACTTTGTTTACTTTAGAAATCTCACTACAGATCAGCCACCAAGCATATAAGATTAAATATGGGGAACATGGAAGAATGCCATGAAAAATAAATCAGATAAAGGCCTGCCTCTTGGTAAGAAAATGGGAAAGAGCACAGTCAGTGTCACTTTTTGTTGGTTTTAGTGGTGGGAGTTGAGAGCTGAGACTGAGGGTAAGAAGGGAAGAATATTACTTCAGAAATTATACATTTGACATAAGTGATCTACCACAGATCGATGTTCTGCATAAGAAGCCAGAGATTTAAAAAATGCTACATATTTAAAACAGATTTTAAAGAAATAATTAGCCTTGTTAGTCTGGCATATTAAAGAAACCCCATAACTTCAAACTGAGCAGCTCTTGACACACCTTTGTTTAGCATCCTACAGGCAAGCAGAATGTCTCCTGTTGGGCTACAGAAAATCAGGATACATGGCAGCCTCTGTGTGGGTGCAGAGATCCCACTGGGCAAAGCAGAAATGAATGAACACATCTGAAAAGTGGTGTCTAGAAAGCATCAAAAAGCATGTGGCTGGAAATGTCAGAGCAAAGCAGAGAGAGGAAAAGTGCATAAAAAACCCAGGGGAAAGGGGGAATCCTTTCCTACAAGGAGTGATAACAAGGCAGATTGGATGAATATTTTGAGGAGCTTCCAGCCAGAAAGAATCACAAGAAGCTCAAAATAGGAAAAATTGAGAGGTGAAGGTTAAATGTGGAGGGTTTTTACAGGAAAGATAGGAGCAACTACAAGCACAGTGAGAAGACTGTGAGAATCTGTCAAGTTTTAAGGCTCTCACTTGTGAAAACATCTAGTGACTGTCATAGTTGATCAGGGCCAGGCAAGCAAGCACGGGACCACAAAATTCAGGAAATTTAGTATGAAGATTAAAACTGACCATGCCAAACTTTCCAATGAGTGTCATGTCTAGATTGGGTACCTGTCATTTAATCCACTAAAATCAATGAACTTGACAAAGAAAGCTGTAGGCTGTGAGATTGCATGTACCTGAGCTGTTAGGCCCGAGACCAAGAGGGTCTAACACCACCACATCACCACAAGCTTCAACAATAAAAAGCAAAAATTTTTCCCAGAAGCAAAGGGCCAACTGCATCCATAGGAAAGGCACAGGGCTGTTCACCAGAAACACAAGAGTATGTAATGGAAAAGATGAACCCTGTTCTTGTCACCACCTGCAGTGTTTCACAAACCTGAAATTAAGGGATTAAAAGAAGCATTGCAGATGAAGAGTGTAGATAGCACAGCTTGTAACACACGAAATGAGAGAAAGCTCTGAAACATTGTGCTGGTTTGGGCTGGGGTAGGGTTAAATTTCCTCACAGTGGTTGCTATGGGGCTGTGTTTTGGGTTTGCTGAAAACAGTGTTTATAATTTAGAGGTGTTTCTGTCATTGCTGAGCAGCACTAGCACAGCACCAAGGCCTTTTCTGCTTCCTGTACTGACACAGTGGCCAGGGGGCTGCAGGTGCATGTGACACTGGGAGTGTGTGACACAGCAGGGACAGCTGACCTCAGGTGACCAGAGGAATGTCCTATACCATATGGCATCATGATCACCATACACAGCTGAGGAAGAAGGAAGGGGGAGATGTTAGAAGTGATGTTGTTTTTCTCCCCTAGTCACCATTACATGTGATAGAACCCTGCTGTCCTGGGGATGGCTGAACACCTGCCCAGCCATGGGAAGTGGTGTATTAATTCCTTGATTTGCTTTGCTAGCACACAAGGCTTTTGCTGTTAAACTGTATCTCAATCCATGAGTTTTGTAACTGTTATTCTTCTGATTCTCTCCCCCATCCCACTGGTGGAGTGAGTGAGCAGCTGCCTGGGGCTCAGCTGTCAGTTTGGGTTAAGCCATAAGAAACAGCAGAGGAGAGAAGGGGCACAGGAGAGGTACCAAGAGGTCTTGCTTTGACCCTTTGGCAAGATCACAGACAGCAGGAAGAAACCAAATTCTTCCATGAATCAGTTTTTTGTCAGAATTTTATCAGCTCCTGAAGGACCAAGGGACACTCCAAACAGGACCTCTGTCTGGGGGTGAAGGTGAAGACCCCGGCCCTGGAGAGCTCACAGCCCTCCTGCAAAGGGGTGGGGGACCATCAGGAATTCCTGTAGCTCCATGCAGTCCTGCTGGAGGCTCCAGCAGGCACAACAGGCACAACAGCTGAGGCTGTCTTGAAATAACCTTCCGGAGTGCTCTGAGAGCCAGAAACACTTCAGTGCCTTATTGTAGGCACAAGGGAGCCCTCAGGAATGAAAGTGCCCATTGATGATGTGCCATGCCCGGGCAGGCAGTGATCAGAATCCCAAATCAAGGAGGACATTGAGGCAGCCAAGAAGATGCAACCCAAACCTCAGCAGAGCCAGATGTCAATCGCAGACAATTTAATTGTGCCTGGAGAAACCAACCACAAAGGCAGTAAAGCCTGCTGATTATAAGCAACAGTGAACAAGCTGACAATGAAAAGGGTAAACAGGGAAATTTAGAAATAGCAAAGGAGGTGGAAGTAGGTCGTTCACACCCAGACACGCAACTCAAACCACTTGCTAAAGAAAGTGCATTGCCCAGATACAGAGTAATTATCACAGCTAGACCAGTGGACATGGTCCCTTCCAACCTTATCCATTCTGTGATTCTGAGACAGCAAGGACCTGAAGCATTTACCAGCATCATCAATATTCCTCCTCCTTCACCCTCCTAGCACTACAATCAGGCTCATGCTACAGGGCAAAATGCAGCTGTAAATAAATAATAGGACTTTGCCAAGCTGTGTCAATGACTACAAAATGTTCCATGGTCTGTAGTTCCCACCTTCACAAGTGTCTCTTTCATTAGGATGGCCATATTTTTGCTCTTAAACTATAATCCATCAAACAGTGTGACATCTGTTGACGTGCAGCACAGACTTAACATGCTTGGTGGAGCTGAGAGGATGATCAAGTGCCTCTGCCTTTGGAAAGCTGCTAATCTGAAAAAAAAATGAAAAAGAACAAGATGTCCACAGGGAGAATTGAAGAGAGGAGAGGTGGTGTGTCACCCAAGAAATACAGGCTCGAGTAACCATAGCCTGTAGTGGACTTCACATGAGGCACAACAAGGATGGGAACCAGTTTGGCAAGGTGTGCCAGGCCATGTAGGTCACTGTACATTCTTTTGATGGCCATTCCCTCATTCTGTGGCATCTTAATACAAACTGCATCTAAACCACTACATTGCAGAGAAGGAAGAGACAGGGAGTAGCACCTTGGCAGGTAACTGTGAGTGCCTTTGTTAGCAGGTTGAAAGTCTGGATAAAAAACTATGCCAATTCAAAAGAGCAGCCAGCATTCCACCTGGCAATTGTCAGCATGTTCAGCTTGATGAGATACAAATGGTTTGGAGAAAGCAGAAGCCTCTCATGTGAACATGGTAAGGCCTAGTGTGCTGTATCTCCAGCAAAAAGGGGAGAGCAGGGAAAAAAATGCAGCCAAAGAGGAAATACTATAACAGCAACAAACCCTCAAAGCACAGGATGGTGTAACTGATCCCCCCACACAAGCATTCAGTCATTTAGGGAATATTCATGAAAAGTGTGGGCACAGTATTTCCCACGGCACTGAAAAGGAAGGAGTGGAAGGGGGAGTGTGGGAAAGCACTTTGCAGTGGCTCTGCTCACTGACATTGAAATGGAGAGAAAATAGCCTGGAAGTTCCAGGGTGGACAGGGAGAAGGACCTCTGTGCCTGCCCTGAAAGACAGTCAAGTGGGGCCCTTCACCTCGAGGCAGCTGACTGAGGGGCTCAGATCAGGGCTGTGAAATCCCTCCTGGTGCTGCTCCTCACGGCATCCCCAGTGTTCCAGCACTGCTCATGCCCAAAAACCCCAGCAATGCTCCTCAGAAACAATTTGTATCTGAGGCATAGGAGATCTGTGGAGTTATGCAAACAGTTTACAGACTTTTAATGTCAGGCTGTGACCACACATTACCCACAGCTTTTTAAAGTCCAATCTGCTGGGATTTTATCACAGCCGGAGTATCACTGTCCTTTCCAACTACCAAAATCTGACTTCTGAAAAGGCCTCCATCTGTCTCCCATCTTACTTTAATTTACTAAGTTGTGCCATATCCCCATCTGGCTATTGGCTGGAATTTTGTTTTGTTTTGTCCCCTTGAGTTATTCAAGGAGACACAGAGCTGGCTGAGTACATTAGATCATTATATGGCTCTTAAAGTAGTTGTTGGATTTATTTGAATAGGGATTAGCTAGATTAAGAATGTTTTCTTTAAATTACTATAGAAGCCCACAATTTTCAAATGGTAATTTTGTCCATTATATTGATTTGTATTTAAAGGACTTTGATGGTTTTTTACTACAGTATAAAGAAGGCAGTTAAGCAATGCTCCTGTGAAAACCAACAGTTTTAGAATTTTGTTCAAGCCTGAAATAACAGATGCACAAATCCCATTAAAATTCGATGGAAATTGACCTCACACCTCTGTAAGTTGCTTGAAAAGCTCATTTACAGAACTTCCAGAAGTACCTTTACACACAATTGGTGTTTCCTACCAAACATTCTTCATACAACTTCTCATATTGTTATTTTGGAGGGGAAAATAATCAAAGAGCATTCCTGGCAGAGCATTAGTGACATGGAAAAGTGGTTCAGCCCTTCTGAAAAGTGATTCAGTCCTTTCCTTATCTGTCTTCATCTCTCTGGTGCTGGACCTCAGTTTAGCTATCTGTGCTGATTGCATCAACAAGGTACGGAAGGAAGCCTCAGTGTAGTTTATCCTTCTATCATCTCAATTCCACCTCCAGCCACATCCATTATTTCATCCAAAAAACCTGAGTTTCTGTAGCTCTAAGGAGCTTTAAAGGATCCATCCAAGATTCCTTTATCAGAGGGGAACATTTGGATGGAGGGCTGGTTTCTCAGGATCCCATCCCATTGATCCATTCTGATGCTCCTGGCCTCCTTTTCCCTGGTAGGATTGGGATTAATACACAGGAGTCAAAGTTCATGTTTGGACTTGGATGTTTATTATTTCTTATCTATTTACAGACTCACAAACTGTGAGCCCTAATTAGCAAGCTAGAGAGGTAAACAAGGTAAAATGGAGTACTTCTCTATCTCTACTAGGTCTTTTCAAGGACAATCTGTCCAATTATGAAATGCCACCTAAATTATTTTTATTTTAAACCAAATAACTAACTACTTGAAGTCTGCAATGCAGACTCCATCAACCAATTACAGAAAACCACTCAAACCCAAGAAGAAGAAGGAAAAAGAAAGTGAAGGAGGACTTAGAAAGCCTCCATCTTAACTCCCAGGTATTACTATATACTAAAATCCCAAAATCCAAATTTCCAGAATTCCAACAATCCATCAGCTCCATGCCCAGACCATCCCAGCTGGTGTAACACCAGCACCTGGTGCAGGCTGTACGTGGGGTTGTTCCATCCTCTGTTGGCTGTTCTTGTGTCTCACTCAGGGAGATGGACATGGCTTAGGCCACTAACTTTCTTTTATATGAACCCAAGGAAAGCTAAAGGTGTTCCACTCCTTTCTCCCTCTAAAGATCATCCAAGTGTTGATCCTTCTGCAAACCCTTTGCTGTTTCTGCCCATCTGTTGGACTTCAGGCACTCTTGGCATTGGCCTCTGGCACAGTTTGGGTCAGTGACCAAGCACTGGCTGTGTGCAGCCCCCTCCCACCCTCTCTGGCACACAGGGAATACCTAAGCTGACCTGTCAGAAAAGAGTGCTTTGTTATTTGCTGCCTGTCTCCTGCCCAAGTTCTGTGCAAAAACCATGGGATTTTATTCCTATTTCTGGAGGGAACAAGATGGAGGGAAATGAAGTGCTTAGAAACTTTTTTCTTTCCCAGTCATGCTTTGTCTGTCCAAATTATTTAGTCATTCTCTGTGCATACTCACTGGGAGAAAAATAACAATAATAATAACAATAATAACAATAATAATAACAACACCTAAATGAAATATTGCAGAGAGAAACTAATTAATAAATGTTATAGTACCTTTCTGCATGTATGCTAAATGGCACAATCATTGTCTCTGTGCTGATGGCAGGCAAGTTCAGCCTCCCCTCAACGTCTAACTACCACCAATTTTAGAATCTGTAAAGGATAAAGTATTCAGTAATTTTTCCTCTCTGTCTCTTTGTATGCATATCCTAATACATGCAGAGACTCCACAGCTCACATTTTTGTAACAATACAAGCAAATATCCTGCCCCAAAAGTTAAACTGAAGCACAGCTCAGCAGCAATCCTTTCAAAAGCTTTTCAATGGTCTGTTCTCTGCCTTTGAGCACATCTTTGGCATTCAAGTCCTCAGAAGAGAGGCATTTACTAGTTTGGATCTGAGGAATTATCTGGTGTGTGCTCTGGATGTTTCAGGATCTGTGCGATCTCACATCACTGCTCATCTCACAAAACCAACATTGCTGAGCTCACAGTACAGCTCTGATCCAAACTCAGCTCCTTGTATTGACAGGAGACTGGCTTTGGGGTGTCTCACCTACAATGATGCTCACAGTTTGCCCAATCTAGCAAAAAAAAAAAACCCTGAATAAGACATCTGCTATATAAATTCTGTCTGCCTTGCTTTAATGTGAAAGAAACCCTGACATTTTATGATCAAGCAGGAATCTATCTGAATGTCTCTGCCTAAAATTTCCTCTCCCTCCACTGACGTGCAGTGTGCTGCAATCCATGTGATTGTCTTTGTCCTATCCAAGAAGGGACAGGGCTATAGCAACACTGCAAAAAAATGCAATGAATTTCGAGAGAATTGCTCTGAAAGTGGAGAAAAGAAGCTGAAGAGCACTTTGAGACATAAGCTATTACGTAAAAGCTCAACTGTTATTTTTATAACTTTATTAGCCATTATTGTTGATAATGATGGAAATGCTTGCCAGGCTTAGAAAAGGTCATCCTTTCTGCTGCAAGAGAATCCCTTTTTGAAGGCTGAAGTCTTTATCCCTCCAACTCTGTGTTGAATAATCACAGTAATACATAATCACAATCTTTATAAATCAATTTAAAAGTAAGGGGATAAAAATTATCACTAGCTGGAAACTACCTTGATTGAAATCAATTTAGGTTTGGGTTTGCTAAGGAAAACAGACTAATTCAAGCCATTTGTTGATTTTGAGTCCAGATAACCTCAATAGCTTTCAAACTTACCACCCAGTTTAACCAAATGTGACAGAGGGCCAAAGATGGCTAAGACAGATATTTCCTGTGGGTTGCATGAAAGCAGGAAGGTGGATGGAAAAGACCTTATTAATATTCCCAGCTGAGGGAAAGGGTACAGTGTGGGCATAAGTGCTCTTACACAGTACAAATTCCTCTTAGGTGCTCAGCCTTAAGCCATGAATCTGTAGAAAACTGTCTCACTGGATCTTGTCTTCAAACACTTCTTTGTTATTCTCTCTTGATAGCAAACCCAGTAACCTCCTAAGTAAAGATTTGAATTGTAGATGACAATACAGCCTGTGCTAGCATGTAAAATGAAACTTTGGTATTATTCATAGCTCACCAAACCTACAGGGTGTGGTATGTCTTTACCTGAAACCTGCCAAGTTTTCTTTGTGGTGGCATATCTGTTGCCCTGTTTTCCTGTGCAGCAGGAGAAGAATTTTGAAAACAGCTTTAGTTTATTATTGTTTATTTAGTTTATTAAAGTTTATTATTGTTGTCTTCACCCTTTCTGACTGTCTCAATCTCCAGCTTAACTCAGTCTCCTTTTCTTTGCCTCATCATTATCTACTTTTTAAGCTGCTTGGCATGCAGTTTATGTGCTTGTCCTTTACCCAAGCAATGCTATCTCCTCCCTGTGATAATTTCTTAGGCCTGTAAAGATATTTGTATGGATCCAACTGCTGAAGAACGTTTTACATAACAAAACAAAAAATTATTTCTAAAACTCCTCTGGAAACTGGTTGCTAACAAAAAGATTGGGTTTTTTCTTATTTCAGGAAATGGTATTCCAAGTCCAAACCTGTTCCTGTTAAATTCAGTTCATGAAGCATGAGACCTTTTAGTTCTGCATGCTGGGAACTGATTGTGAGGCAGCCAAACTCACTTATCTATGCCCTCTCTATTTCAGAGGTGACTAGAATTTGTTTAAATTAAACCTAAAATAAAAAGGTTCAGCAAATATTAATTTGTACTTTATGGGAAATTAGGTTGGATTTGCATCTCAAGCATTTTTCATATCTAGTTATAGTCTTAAAAATGTCACAGCCCCCAAGTTTGTAGACACAGCACTCTCTAAATGATCAGGGGAGAATTATTTCAGAGAGTAAATCAGAAATTCATACACGTGAGGAAGGCCTGTGTGTCTGGATCAAAAGGTTTAGTACAGTGTTCCCATGCTTCCAGTCAACCAGCTATAATTCCTGTGACTCCAGGGCTCCCCAAGAAACTGCCTGCATATCCTTTAGGGATGTCCTATGTTCACTGAAATTTTCGACCCAGTAATTTAGAAGAATGAGTTAATGTGAGAAAATTGTGACCTACTCGTGGACAATTTCCAGGTGAGAGGGAGGATCCACAAAGCTGATGGGATCCATTACTCAGTGTCACTGACATGGATCCACCTGGCTCTGCTCCCAAGCCTTCCCTTGTAAAATCGTGTCACTCACAACCCAAAAGAGCCTCACTTGCCAAACAAGTTGAGTGGTGGCAACAGCGCTGCAGCAGCTTCGGTTCCCTCACAGTTCCAACCCTAAACCGGGAGATCCGAATGACACTAAATATCCACTTTTAGGCGGCTGCAAATCACTGGGGGAAGGGTTTCCCAGCCAGCCACAGACAGCTCGTTTGATTTACGCCCTTCCCACTGCTACCGACCGCACGGAACACCCTCCGCTGCTTCCAGATGAGGTTATGCGGCGCTTAAAATATTGATGCGAATTAATGCTGGGAAAAAAAAAACAAAAACAACAAAAAAAAAAACAACAAAAAAAACCAAAACCAAAAACAAAACCAAAAACAAAAACAAAAACAAAAAAAGAAAAAAAAAAGAACAAAAAAAAAAAAAAAAAACAAA
>JBBMKD010000001.1:107526474-107537457 GCA_037834095.1 Argya squamiceps
AGCGCCAGGTTTGGCAGCGCAGCCCGGGATGCGCCTCCCCCAGCGCCGGCAGCAGCGGGGCCGCGGGGCCGAAGGGGAGGCTGAGCATCCCTGCCTACCCCTTCTGCATCCCGCCTTGCCCTCCTGCATCCCTGCCTCGCCCTCCTGCATCCCTGCCTCGCCCTCCTGCATCCCTGCCTTGCCCTTCTGCACGCCCTGCCTCCCTCCCTCCCTCCAGCCACGGCCAGCCGCAGAGATCGCGCCCCAAAGATCGGATGCAGCTCATAAACACCGAGGGTGAGGGGACTCTAAGGATGTAGACATGGATGATTTTCTTATTGCTCCTGCTGGCATTAGTGGCTTGTGCTGCAGTTGCCCTCGGGAGGTCCAGATCCTGTGCACGATGAGCAGTCCTTGCTCCGAAAGAGATTATACAGCAACCGAGTGGCAAAATTTGTTTCATCCCTTTATTGAACAAAAACAGATTTACATTTAATAGTTCCAAGTGGAAACACCTCTCCTTTCAATCTCATCTCAGTCTATGCTTTGGGTGTTTTACTGCGTGAGGGAAGCTACCACCAATGCACTTAAGGTGTGAAGTATTTTTATTAGGTGTCTGTTCTCCCTTTTCCCTTGTGGGCAGTTAATATCTGTTTATGCCAAAAGGAGTTACAGAGGGAAAGGTGGAATCTTCAGGATCCAGTTTTGGATCAAAAAACAAAAACCTTTTAGGTCTAAGTCAAAAAAAAAAAAAATTCTGGGCAGATCAGTAAATCCCTCTCTACTTTTTGTAAGGGAGTGTCATGGTTTAATCACTCTCTTAACAGGGAGTTGAGGTCATGTCAATAAACTCATCCTCACAACTGCAACACTATAAATTATACCATTTAAGGGTTACCTCTGTTCTCCCACCATATCTACCTGTTAAGACTCCAAGGACCAACTTAAGCTGGAGATTGCAATGTTTACAGTTTCATCAGAAGGGAATATCCAAACTTCTCTGCCCTTCCAATGCTTGTGAACACAGGATTAATGGCAGGAATGCTCCTCCTCTCCCAACAGCTGCAAGAGAGTGTATGAGGCTCTGGATGCTAATGGTCATGAAGTCACCTTGTTGGAGGTGTCCTATGCATGGTCCCCTTCTTGGGAGCAGCTGAGCCCGTGTTGCTGAAACGTGATGTTCAAAACAGAGCTTTCACACAGAAAGTTTTGCTGGAAGCTTTGAGTTTTGTCCCTCCCTTTAATTTTTCTCTCCATGCTTGCAATATTCAGTCCTTCCCCCTCTCCATTGCCTTCCATGAGCTGCTGGTGACAGTCCCAAAATGAGTAAGGAATCTCAGAAAACTCTTCTTTAAGTGACAGTGCTCCACCAAGTCCCAAACTTTGCACTTGGGGATAAAAGGGCAGCAGTGACCCTAAATGGGCAGTGCACACACACTGACAGAAGGGTATTTGTTCTTCAGGGTTGAAAGAAGTCAAGATACTTGCCAAATCTGGATTATTTCTACCTTCAGGACAGGACAAGACTAATATGAAAAAAATCCTGTTTCTGCTGGTATGGGCTGTTGTAAGATGTATCATGCTTGTCCTTGGCTATTTAAATAACACTGCCTCACTCTGTATAAACCAACTTATAATATGAATGAAAAAAAGCTATGGATCGTGAAGCAAGTGGGAATGGATAATCAATTTTTATCACTAATATTGTGGGTATGACCAATAACTCTGAATGAGTTATGGAAGTCTTTGCTCTGTGCAGATGTGTCTCCTTTCAAAGCAGTCTCTTTCTGGCGCAGCCTTAATAACGGAAAAAATGTTGATTTAAACTTCTTAAAACTAAACAAATGTGTATTTTCATTGTCCAATATATTTCTTCTTAAAATGTAGGAATATGAAATTCTCAGAGGTGGGCTGGCTGTGGGAGGCACAGCAACAATGGATTACAAAAGCTTTCAGCTTTACAAACATGGGTTCAAATCAAGCTTAAGTAAGTGACAGGCAAAATGGGGCTATTGATTTCCTTCTAGTCCCATTTGGCTACAGCAAGAACTGGGCACAACAGTGTCTTAACACTTAAAGGGATGGCATCAGCCAAAAGATAAAGCTTCTGTGGGAGAACATTTGCAGTGTTATTTATAGCAATTGAGATTACTGCACCACTTGAAATTACTAGAGCTGAAAGACATCAGAGAGTAAATTCACATCCCCCCATTTTGGGAGGTGTGCTTGCTTTCTAAGTTTGGCTGTGCTTTCTGCCAACCCTGTGCCCAAAGCTCCCTTCCAGTTACATGGTAGAGCAGGCATGATCCACGTGTGCAGTTCAGGTCAGGAAACATGTTCTCCTTGCAACAGGCCTGTCAAAGAAAAAGATCCACACTGAATCAAAACCCCTCTGCTGGCCAGGAAGCAACCTGCCAAGCAAGCAGATAAGGTCTGCTGGTTTTCCTTCCTGCCCGTGCACTCGTGCTACAAGAAAGCCCCAACAGGTCCTTGAACAAATGCAGTGGCCAAGGCTGTGTCTCCCTGCAGGTGACAACACGAGCCAGGCCCTGCCTGGACTGAGGGGTGTCATGAGTAGAGCTGTGACTGGGGAGGACTCACAGCTCCATCATGAACTTGTAAGACCAACCCTTAGGGATCTTTCTTCAAAAGCTCCCAGCAGGCACCAGCAGGAGGTGGTTTTTAAACACCTCAGTGCTCTTTGGGTGTGTGTCAGGTCCAAGGGGCTCAGGAATGAGCACAGGAAGCTCTGTGTCAAGCCTGGCCTGCACTCGGGCTGGTTAACACCTCAATGTCTGGCCCAAGGTGACTTAACTCAGGACCACTGAAAGAGCCAGGGCTAAAATGCAGGAGTTTCTTGCTCATATATTGCTCTCCTACTTTTCTGAATAAGGTGCACCTCTCCTGCTGCTATTTAAAGACACAGCAGGGCTCAGTGGAAAGTTGTGTGGCTGCCCTCTCCATTTCCTTACATCAGGGGATTTGTGTCAGAAGTTCAGCATTCCCAAATGTCATTTTGAATGATTTTGTAGTTCTAGGTCAATAAACTGCTTACCATCATAGGGGAACTGAACCATGAATTACTCCAGTTGCTGCAGTGCATCTTTTCTTTAACCATGTACATAGAATGAGAAGTTCAGGATGATTCTCAATAGCTCTATATTTTCTGATTCACATTTTTAATTAAATATAATTTTCTTATGAGCATGCTGTGTCATTATATCTCAAGGACCACCAAGATGAAAATATCTCAAGACCTCATGGCTGCAAAGCTCCGCTCTTGCTGCAGAGAAGAAAATATCAGAGAATAGTGAAATAGAAGGGCAGAGAGCAAGAACGTTCTCTGTGTGCCTTTTTTTTTTTTTTTTGTTAAATTGCAGGGATAAACATCATATTAATTCAAAGTCTCTTTGTAGTGACCTCTCTTTGACATTATCTGAAGATTACGTTAATTTCTTATTTAGTGAGGCTCTACTTCAGAGGAGGAATGGAGTGAAAACTCCTCCCAACCCAGGAAGAACCAGGATGAGAATAAAATATTTGCTGGTGTTATTGTCTCCAGTGTAGTAGGGAGCAGTAGTATGTGGTATGTACCTTCCCACACATGTAAGAAGGGTGGATCCATCATGTTCTGAAAATAACTTAAAACATATGCAGTATGATGTTTTATACTCATTATAAATATGTTATGAGTATATGTTTTATACTCAATCCTTTATACTCAAGGATTGTTTCCTTGATGGTATGGAAGACAAATACCTAATGACGACAAAAATCCCTTCTGGTCCTCGTTCAGCTTTAGACTGCTGAACACTGTATGTTTCTCCTCTCAACCCACCATTTCCTCCAGCTGGAGGCAAGGAGCACAGTTTATAATTTTTTACCGACTTTCCTAGGTGCAAGCCAGGCACAATGGCTGATTTACTTCCCAGTGGTGTCCTTAAGGCTGAGCAGCAGCACAGTTTTTGTTGTGAGTCCCTCTCAGCCCTCCACCCCACAGTAGGGACGGGCAGTGTGGCAGCTCGTCGGCCCACTCCTATTCCTTCCTGCAGGCACCACGTTATATATCCCTCACAAGCCTGACCACAGCTTTCAGAAACATCCAATAAATCAACAGTTAAAAGGGAAGAGTAGACATGGGGAGCAGGTGCTTATTATGTGTGCATCTCTGGAGAAGAATAACCCACAGTGTATTTCCATGCCCATTTGAAATGGAATACGACCATGACCCTGCAAGTGGCTCTGCTTGAATTGTTCCTGGCATGATGTTTTACTCCTAATATTTTCATTGTCTGCCTCCATCAGTTTTACCTCCCACTGTAGCATTAATTTTGTATGTGAATATGGAAGCTGTGCTTTAAATAATACAGCATATGCTTTTTATTTGCCATGTAGAATAATATTTTTTTGGCTGATTTATGTTCCACCTGGACAAAATTATTTTTTATGACGGGTTTATTTCATTTGTTCCCACATCCCCAAATGGTGGAGGGGTGGGGGGGAGAAGAGTAATCTTGTAAACCAGTGATAATGATGGACAAAAAATCTGCTTTGAAATACAAATTTACTGCAAAAACAGATTCTCTCCAGCCATGTAAATGAAAAAATGCTGTTGTAATAATTTTAAGGCTGCAAATGCATGTTACTACTGGAGAGAGTAATCTTCAGGTTCTTGTGTCATCCCTTACACAATGCTGGGAGTATGGAGAAATTCACTGACAGCTATAAGCTATTCCAGTAGAACAAAATTGCACATATGGCTACAGCATGGATTTAATTTAGCTCTTCCCAGAACTTCATCAAAGCCAGGACAAAACCCTGTGGTCTTTCAGTTTAGAGATTTGCCCCAGACCTTCACAGGCTAAGCTGCCAAATCTACCTTATTTCCAGTTTTCACAAGGACCACGGAAAAATATGTTACTTGCCATTGAAACAAATTCATTTCAAACAGATAATCTGAGTTTCAATTAAATAACAATCTATGATGTACTTTGTGTTTTACAACCCTGAAAAACTGGAAGTATTTTTATGTTAATCTATCACCTACAGAAATATGCACTATGAATAGATATATTAAAAAAAAAAAGTTATATGCAGTCCTTAGCACAACTTTGTTCCAATTTTGACTTCCAGCTTTTGCTGCTTTTTGTAGAGCAACTAAATATTAATCCTACAAATTCATAATAGTCATAGCATTCGGGAAGCTCTGGTACTATTTTTGGTTGTAATAGTCGTCTTTAACCACACAGCATCCTCCAGCCAAAACCACACTATAATAGGAGTGCTTATAATAAGGACACATAACGCCTCCACGTCAGCTCTGAACTACAGAGCCAGGAAAAGTAGGATATTCTTTCAGAGCAGCTTCTCTCATAATACTGAATGCAAAATGAAGAGATAGGACTTTCACAGGAAAATTCTGCTGCTTGTAGTCCCACCCTCTAAGTCCCCATCAGACGGCAGGAATCCAAGCTGATATCTTCCCCCTGGCATTTTCTGGCAGCGAGAAGATTTGTTCCTAGGCAGGCCCCCTCCTCCCCACACAGAGCTCTGCTCCAGCCCCTCGTCCTGCCATGTCCCCGGTTCTCTCTCTGCCGGCCAGCACGGAAACCTTCAGTGGCGGTGGCCACCTTTGTTCTGCCGCTTCTCCTTCTGAGCGCTGCGAAGTGAGGAATTCATCCAGCGTGCCAGGCGCTGGAAATCAGTGACTGGTTTTACAACGAGGAATTATAATTTATAGAACTGTATGAACGCGTATTGCATTTGTTTCTCCGCCTGGGCAGCTCTGGGCCTTTCGAACAAAACCAGAGCTCGCGTTTCTCCGCCGGCTCGGCGGGATGAAGGGGCAGCTCCTGCGGGAGCGGACGGGAAGGGGCGGCATTCCCAGGAAAGTGCAGTAGATGGAGCCGGAGAGGCGCGGCAGAGCCCGCGCGTCACCTGAGGATACCTGCGAGACTTCCCCCTCCGCTAAAGCGGGTTAGAAAATGTGCAATTTAGATTTATCAGTTCAGGAGGGAGATTCAGATAAAAACAGTTGAGCTGGTGAGATTATTAAATGCAGAGCCCCATGCCGAGGCGATGCTCACCTTACTACGCGCGCTGCTGAAGGGGAAATAGGGCACGGGGACCCCCTAAAGCTGCACTCCGGCGGTCACATGGGAGCAAGGTGATGGAAGGAGAGCGGGAACGTCGCGGACAGAGACCTTCCTCCACCCAGGAACATCTTCTGGGAGCTTGACACGGCACCCTTGGGATGGGGACGGCAGAAGCAGCAGGAATGGTGCGGGTTTGGGTCAGAGGGGGAAGCACAGATGGGTATTTCCTGCTGTGTATCAGCCCGGTAATGTCACAGAGAGGTGGTCTCGTGTATTTAATTTTATCAGGTGGAAGAACTCTGATATATGCTGCGCTCAGTTCGGTGCTCCCGTGCAGATTCACTCGGCGCTTTAGCATGCGTGCTGCCTCGCTGACAGAGATTAAAGGCTCTCCTCAGAGCCCCAGGTATTACACTCAAACGTATAAATCAGGGCTTAATATATAATATTTGTCCATAAAAATATATCACTGTGGCATTCGTTTGACTATCTGCATATTAAATACCATTACAGGAAAGTCCTGAGCTTATTGAGGATTACTTCTGCTACACCAGTAAAGTCTCCTGCCATCCTAAAACAGGTTCCTTTCCTGGCAAAAAGGAAGGGGCAGGTTTTGCTAACGCTGTTCACGACCCCAGGCATGCCCCAGCCATGCAGAGCCGTGGCAGGAACACGCTCCCAGGCAGGCCCTGGTCTCTGGCCCGCCGGCACTGGCCAGGCAGGGCAGGGATCACGGTGGAGATGACACCACAAGCCTCTAAAGGAGAAAATTGCATGATGTATCACCGCTCACGAGCACCCGCCAGAGAGCTGTTTAGAGTGAGATTACAGTCTCAGAGGAGACTCTCATGCCTCTTGGTCACAGGGTTACTAAGATGATGCAGTTGTAACTTGTATGCGGGAGGGAGGAGGGATTTAAGCGATGGCCAGAAAGAAAAGCTGGATCAAACCTCCAGAAACCATGCTCAGATTAACCCAGATTCCTGAGTCCCCGCTTTGAGGGACTTGAAATCAGCCAAATTGCTTCCTTTTCCTTGAACAGAGGACAAAAAATGTGAGGGAGATGATAAAGTTTATACTTGGGCCACAAGTTTATGAGCAGCATTTTAGGATGAACAGAAACAAAGCTCCCCAAAATAAGAGTTAGTGCAGCACAGAGGCCTCAATCCTGCTCATGCCAATTCCATATTAGCACAGCTATACAGATTTCTCTGCATTTGCTGCTGACTTACAGAGATGCAAGGGAGAAAAAATCAGACCCAGTTGCAATCTTTTCCCCTTCATCCTCTTCATATTCAAGCTCTCTTTTTTTTCCTTCTAAATTCCTATTATTAACACAGGAGAAAAAAAAAAAAAAAGAAAAAAAGAAGAATCCCTGGGATCCCTGGTGCATCCTTGGAGTGGCTGCAGCCTCATCATGGATGACTAGACAACCGCCACTGTGCCACATAATGAGGAGCACACATGCTGCACCGGGAGATACTAATGAGGGAGCTACAGCCCCCTTAGCCCTCTCCAGTAAATCCGTGTCTGCAAGCCATGTTTTATTTATCAGGCTTATTATGGCAGCACTAAGGAGCCATTTGAAAAGGGCCGCTGCTGTCCTGGGCACTGCACACTGCAGTGCCTGCTCAGACCAGCTTCCAGGGAAGATGGATGAGGCTGGCAAGAGATAGGAGAGAGGGATGCTATGCACACACCATGCAAACAATCTGTGGCAGCATTTATCCCACCAGCTCCGTTAAGGAGGAGGATTCAGCCTGTTTTGACCTCAGAGCACTAGCTAGATGATCCCAGACCCTGGAAATACACAGTAACTGGCAAACAGATTGAAGCTGTGCGTGTAATGATTTCCAGGGAAGCTGAGGAAGCAAGGACTTGACAGACCTGGAGAGACCCAGGTGCAAACTGCAGCCAGGCAACTCAGAGGGGCTTTGCAGGAGCTCAGCTGCCCGAGACATCTGCCTACCTGTCCAGCACTGCTCCCTGATCCCACTGCCAGCAGAGCTCCTGGATCCCACACTTTTCACTGTGCACTGCTGCTCTGTGCCAGGGTATGAGGACGCAGAGCTCTTGTGCTGCTCCTGGTGTTGTGCAGATCTGTGCAGAAGGAAAGGGGATTTACCATCACCACTGCCTTCTCCAAACATCCTCCTGACCCCTCTGCACATCCTCACAGAGGCTTCTGGGCACTTTGGAGAATCACTCCACTTGCAGAAGATGAACAGAAAGAGGAGCAAAAGGCAGCTAAGTGAAAGATAGGAGAGAGATGAGTAAATCTTTGCAAAACTTACACTGCAGGTCTCAGCAGGGCTCAGATAAATTGGCCTGCATTCCTTTAATATATTAGATTTCTACTTACCCTGTTCATTAGCATGTTAAGCTACAAGGGCTGATTATATGAACCTCATGGAGAGGCATCAATTAAGATGATAAATTTACATACGTTCCTTCTGGATGAGAAATGATGGGTTTCCCCAGTTCAGTGTTTGGTACAACTGGACTCGCTTTCAGAAAGAGAAAGAAGTGTTAAACGGGTGCATCTGTACTGCTTCCCAAAATGATGGGAGCAGTTCACAAGTTTGAGCAAAAATGTATGTCAAATAGGAATAGAAGGAAACAACTCGCAGTTTCCAAGGCTGAACTCTAATCTGCCATGTCACATTGACAACAGATTACGAGAGGAAGTGAAATTCCCAGGAGATGTTGCCCTTACAAGGCTGGCCCAAATGGCACTCCCAGCCTGAAGAATGCAACACTAAATATTTGCACATATTTATCACTCCTTGCCCGCAAAAGATCTCATCTTATTTTGCAAACACTGTGCAGCAGAACAACTTCCTAGCCACCAAAGTGTAGCCATTTCTGGTCTGCAGTGTGCCAGTGGCACCTCTTTCGTGCCAGCACGTGTCTTGGGAAAACTGTGAACAAAGACGGTTTGTTATCCTGTTGCCACTGAACAGAGAAATTAGATAGGCCTCGCAAATGGTATGAAAACCCACGCAGGCTGACAGAATCATCTGTCTTTGCTTGAAAAACACTGCACAGCTGCTAGTGATGCCAGAGGAGACAGGCCAGTAGCAGCTCTGCTCGTATAGCTAACCTTTGTAGCACTAACCTCAGTGCTCCTGGGGCTAAAGACTGGTTTACAGCTAAGTCAAACAGTTAATGCCATTAATAGCTCAGTAACAGGAACAGCTAAATAGTAACAGCTATACCTCATCCCTGCTCTTCTTCAGGAAGAAGAAAGAAAGAATGCTCTTGTCCACAAAGGGCTGAACACCACCAGCCCTTATTCATTTCAGAGAAAATTAAAGGTTTTTAGCTAATATAGTAACTTTTATGTGACTCCTGCTTTCCTGAATAGCAGAACCAAGTTTATTTGAGCAGAAAGGTGTTTTCACCTCACACTGCTGGGCTTGTACATCAGGAGTGCTCCATCCAGCTGAGGTGCTGGATAAAGATTACTGTTGCATGTTGTCACGTTGGTCTCCTTATCCAGGACGGTGCTGGGCAAAGGTGCACATTTACACTTTCTTGGATTGCCAGATAGCCAACATGTAAACTTCCTCATTGCTCAGGGCACGATAAAGGGCTTCCAGCTCATTCCCCTTCCAGGGCCTGCATGGCCACGATAACCAGATCATTCTGAAGAGGACATATTTCAAACAACTGCTACTTGCATATAAAAGTTTTTGTGTTAAATGGGATCACCTTCTCCTCAAGAGGAGTGGAAAAAGTGTCATTTCTTTTTCTCTCATGTGCACAGCCATGTCAATTACATGCCACTGGAGTAAGGAATACGTGTTCTTTTATTTTGTTTGAACCAAAGAGGAATAAAATCTACCCAGGCTTGTGTTCATGATGCACATTATATGTACCAGGGACATTTATGTCACCTATCAAAATCGATCAGAACATAAAGAAGGTAAAAAAAATAAAAAGAAGCCAATTCCCTTATGCTGCTAAGTTTAACTTGAATATGATTTGTCTCAGCCTAACAGGTGAGGCACACACCTCCCTAAAACAAGGAAAAATTTACAGCCAGGCTGGAAGCAGAATGTGTGGCTATACCTTTTGGGGAAAAAAGAAGACAGGTGTGGGGTGAAAATTATTTCATGCTCAGGCCTTAATTCATATAATACCGTCACACTGAAGACAGAGGTACTTCCCCCCCTTTGCAGCTCCAAGCTGGGTTGCTTTTGTCAACTCTTCTTCCTCCTCCCCAGCCAGTATGTTGTAACCTCAGGTAAAGACTTCAGTTTTAATTTGTTCAAATGTTTAATTGTTTTAATTTGGAAAGTTGGACAATAAACCAATTCCCCTTGTTTCTAAAGATTTATTGCTTTTTCCAATTTATTGAACGTTCAATGCAGGCTGTATTTCAATTAAAGGCAGCAAAACTGTTAATGGTCTATTAAAGACACATTGCATCTATATAAAGACGCAAATATAAGTCGTGGCCAATTTTCTGGCCCGGTGAGATAATTTCTTCTTTTCCACGTAGTGAATTATCTGCGAACAACTCAAAATTTTACACCAGCCCGTGTCTCAGGCTATTGCTAAACTGCGAGTATCTGCAGCGCACGAGCAGCCCGCGGTCCCATCGCTCACACACAGACGGTTTGTCACGCAGGGAAGCGGCTTTCGGGCCGGGGCCTGCGGCAGCCGGGGACCGCAGAGGCTTGGGGAGCGGGGCGAGCAGGCGCTGGGGCAGGGCGTTAGGCCGGTCTCCGGC
Organism: Argya squamiceps; assembly: GCA_037834095.1. Lineage (NCBI taxonomy): Eukaryota > Metazoa > Chordata > Aves > Passeriformes > Leiothrichidae > Argya > Argya squamiceps. The sequence goes on from JBBMKD010000001.1 coordinate 107,537,287, forward strand.
CGGGATACTCGTACGTGGCATTCCCGGCGGGGCGGGAGAGGCGGGCCCGGGACGGGGACGCGCAGCCGCTCCTCCCGCGCGGCCCCGGCGCGCCGGGAGATGCTCGCGCCGTTCCCGCGGCACCCGCCCCCCCCCACCCGCGCCGCTCGGCCCCACGTGGCCCGCGGCGGC
>JBBMKD010000001.1:107546299-107557211 GCA_037834095.1 Argya squamiceps
GGGGCTGTTTGGATTTGCTTTCCAGAGGAACACCATTTGGAGGTTTTCTCCCAAATTTTGCCCTAAACCAGGACAGCAGCCCTCTTGCTTTGGGAGTGCTTTTTGATCATTGGCTTATGTGCTGGAGCATGGAAACAGATGCAAGGTGAACAATTCCTTCAGGGATTTACTACAGGTTGTACAAAGTTTGGAAGGAAGAATAGCAATGGGAGGGTTTCTCACTCTGTAACCAATATGTGTCCTTCCCATTTCCTTTCCCCTTTCTGAGAATTTTCCTCTCTGAAATTCCTGGTAAACCAAGATCGTTTTGTCACCCAGACAGCTCTCAGTTTTGAACTGAACTGCAAGTACTAATAACAGAAGTATTAGGTCATTATTTGTTATTGTCTGAATTATGTAATTAAATCTGGCTTCTTTTATTAACCTGCAGTTTATCACATGGAGGCACTTTTCTTTTTAAAATGTTTCAATAGTGATGGCTGATCACCAATCCATACTTTGAAAAATATCAATGTCTAAATAGCTGTTTTGAAGGCAGAGCCAACAATGCAGAAAACTGGTTTCTGTTGCTAATGTGTGCAGTGGTCATCTTTTGATGTGCCCTAATAATTGCCATTCGTATTAACTGCAGCATCACACACTGAGAGAAAAACACACCCTGTAGCGAGCCTGAGCAGAGACAAGGAAAACCAGGGGAGCTGGCAGATCATGGCCTTGGCATTTCTGATAGGCTTTTGTGTTCAAGTTCAGTGTAGTGCAAAAAAAAAAAGCCTCATTAAAAGAAGTTGAGAAGTCTGGTTATAATGAAACAGGCAGTAGGTTTCTTTCAGCTTTCCCTAGTCTTGGTATATGGTGTTTCACAAAGACTAAAATAATTTCTCATCCAGGTGAATACAGTCAAGAAAGCCTTAATTTCAACAACCAAACACAATCACTAGTTTTGAATGTCTTTTTAAGACCTAACAGTGACTATTTCTTGTCTGGTTTAAGCTTAGGCAGTGCCAAGAGGGCCGGTCCTGTTCTGTCCCCAGACTCCCATCCCAGCCCAGTGAACTCTCCAGTTCTGTCGTGCTGGCACCAGCACTCATGCAGCAATGGAGTTACCAGACTTAGGGAGCTGATCCAGATCAAAATTAGTAGAGGGAAAAAGCTTTCAGCAGTACTAATTCCCTCATTCAGCAGAAGTGTAGCTGCATTAGCTGCGGGCTGGTGTTGGAGGCAGGGTTGGGAACGCGCTGCCAGAAGGCAGAGTCGGACCCCTCCCCTCTTGGCAGCCACTTTCAAATAGATTGGATTAAGCGTGTTGTGAAAGTGTCATCTGAGTCCCATCTTCAAAAGAGGTTTGCATGCTGATGAGTTTCAGTATCGCTGAAACTGGCGGCTGCTCGGGGCTGAGATCGCGGGCAGGACGAGCACTAATGTGCCACCTCTGCCAGGCGCCGGCTCCCTGTGCCAGAGGCTGCAGTCCCTGAGGAGGCACTGCCGGCTCCCCACGCCGCCCTCCTGGCAGCCGGGACACTCCGCAGGGCGGCTCGAACCGCTGCGGGAAAGCACTGAGGAGGCTGAGGTCACACCTCAATCCCTCTGGCTCTCGGCTGCCTCCCTCCCCTCGTGGTGTCCATGGCCAGGAAGAGATGCTCCCACACGGAGTTTAAGAGCTATGGCAGAGAAGAGATGCTCCCACACAGAGTTTAGAAGCCATGGCAGAGAAGAGATGCTCCCACGTGGAGTTTAAGAGCCATAGCAGAGAAGAGATGCTCCCAGATTGAGTTTAAGAGCCATGGCCAAGACGAGGTGCTCCCACACGGAGTTTAAGAGCCATGGCAGAGAAGGGATGCTCCCACACAGAGTTTAAGAGCTATGGCCAAGAAAAGGTGCTCCCACAGGGAGTTTAAGAGCCATAGCAGAGAAGAGATGCTCCCAGATTGAGTTTAAGAGCCATGGCCAGGAAAAAGATGCTCCCACACAGAGTTTAAGAGTGAGACCCTCAGCTCCTTCAGAGCATGGCCAACAGCACTACTGCCATCCTGCTTCCATTGGTGTCTCAGCTTCCCAGAGAACACCTACAAGATTCCATGGGACAATGATGCTGAGTACACCATGGCAGCAATTTTGCTTGGTATGAAAGGGTTTAATTCTTTTGGATTGTGTGTGAGGGAAAAAGGAGGGGACAACAGGAGCCCTGGTGCATCTTGTACACAGGCACTGACACATGCCAGGCCTTGGTGCAGGGATGGGAGCCCAGGACTTGCCTTCCCTTGGAGCGCCCTGAGCACAAGGTCTCTCTTGCTCTCTAATTAAAGGATGCCATGCAAAACAAGGCTGTGACCAGAAGACTGACAGCCAGGAGAGCAGGTTGCTCCTGAAGTGATGAACCACTCTTAAAGAAACCTCGAGAGGCGAACTTGAAGCTACTTGGAGGATTGCAAATAAGGTCTTTGCTACCCCTCAAAGGTGCCAGTGGGTAAAAAGACAGTATTTTATGAGGAATCCTTCTCAGCAGATGTGCTATGAGACCATTACCAAGGTTAAAACCATTTCTCATGGGAGCTGTGGTTTAGAGGAGTGCTGATTTTCGCACAGTTCTCTCCTCTGGCTCACCTTGCCTTCTGCAGGAGGTAGGATATGACTGCGGTGCAAGAACACCCAGACTTCTTCTCTTGCCTCCACATCACTGTGCAAGGTAAAATTTTCCATTGCTGTTGCTGCAATCATCGTGGATGAAGAGCAAAGGAAGGCAGCAAGAATTTTGCCTAACTCTCCATTGGGTAGGTAGCTCTGCATGGCAATGGCTTTGCCAGCCAGCCTCCCTCTCATACCCTCCCTGTGGCACTGGAGCCTTGCCATGCCCTACTCCGACTCTCAGCTTCTGTTCCCTCCCTGCTCTTAGAGCAGCCACCTGGGAAACAGGAGGCTGCAGGCAGGAGCCTGTACCATGAGGAAAGAGTAGGAGGGAATGCCTGTTGATTTTGCCAGAAGATGCGGCCTTCATGAGAAGGAGAAGCAGAAATGAATCCACTGCAATGTGGACACGAGTGCTAACCCACAGTGTTCCTCCAACCTTCTTGCCCAACTTCCTTCATAAAAAAAGTGGAAGGAAGGGGAGAATGTTGCACACCATACCCCCATCTGACCTGGAGTCACCACGTAGGATGAGGAAGGTGCCTTGATATCCACAGTGCCCTTTTGGTCTGCAGGTACGTAATGACTTACTCAGACAATTTTGGAGAAGAGTTTCCATCAGAAACATGACTGAGGACCATGCCCATGGCCTGAATCACACAGTCACACAGGGTGAGGATGTTGATAAGGTTGGTGTCAGTGGGACCTGCCCTCTGCATCAAGGGCTAGGCTTCAGGGGCTGCCACAGCAACTCCCTCCTCCTCCTCCCCTGACTCGGTGCTCAGGGGACATCTCCAGGTACAGTGGCTTTCTCCATGAAAGTCAGGCTCAGGAGAGAACTGGCTGTCAGACTCTGAAGAACTTGCTGCTTTTGACTGTGTGTTTTGGACAGAACCCCCTTCCATCTGCATTGATGCAGCTATTGTTTGTATACGTGGTTTTAAGAAGGGATTTCCTGTCCTTCATTCTCCTTTTAATATCATGTAGCAGCTAAAAGCAGGGAAAAGAGACTGGCACCATATGACCAACCAGCTGTCTGTGGACTGTCAGAGCATATTGAGGGGAACACAATGTGACTACCTTGGGTGCTTGATCATTCAGTCTCTGTTGGCTCAGCTATACACTATTTTCCTTCCACTCAATTATCCTGAATATCACTGGGTCAGTGCATGGTTTACAGGACAGTATTTTGAATTAATAAAAAAAAAAGTAATCTGGTCCATCTGGTCCATGTCCAGTGCATGGAAAGAGCCTCTTCCTAGGAAAGCAGCATAACTTATGTTGGCAGAGCATCTACTGCCAAGTCATCATTTCTGTTTCACAGCAATGTCTTCACTTTTCTAAATTGCCTTTAAAGGCAAGCGAGTGGGTCACCTTTGCTCCAGCTTCAAGGTAGCCAACATAAGTATTTAGGAATGAGAATACCAAAGCATGTGAAGCAAAGCTAAGAATAGATGTCTCACATTGACTAATGTTGGAGAAATGGTGAGTTGTCTTTGACCTTAGTCCTCTCCATTTTCTCTGCAGAGGAAACACAAATGCATTTTAAAGATCTCTTCCATTATTTGTGAGTTTCATGGATGTATGAAGACATGTAAGTATGCTTCAGTTTTCACTAGAAAATCAAGATCCTTTTACAGAGGGAAGGAAAAGCACCCTAAGGTGCACAGACAACAAAAAGCATGATCTGTCACTGGTGCATTGGGGTAGAGAAAGGAAGTTTTGGGGCACTAGGGAAAAGATAATCTCTGTCACGAGGAATTTATCATGCAAAGGCTTTTCTGAGGATGTATCCTAAACTGTGCTCTCTGACACAGCCAGTTGCCAGGACAATTAGGCACAAGTTCTTCAGGTTGAAGTTTAATGTGGAGAGATTCCCCAAGAAATTGACCCAAAGAGAGGAGATGTTCCTTAAGGAAAGAGAGAAGAGTCTTTTCATTATTAACGGGATGAAATTACTAATTTTTAGGAAGTCCCACTTTTTCTGAATTGGCAGATTTGACTTCCCTCAATATACAGATGACAGTATTTTACTCTGCACACTTTGCCAGGAGACATACTGCCTTATTTACTCAGGAACATGTCGTGTTTTACTTGATAAGTGGTAAAAACATGGTCTGCTTTACTTCTCTTTAACATTCTAATTTTTAGGCTACTGAAGTATGGTCCTATGCCTTCACCTATTCAAGGATGATAAATTCTAATAAAAACTGCATGATGATTGTTATCGATTATGATCAATATTATATAATTTTTGTCTGTCCCTTCTTCCTTCCCTCTTGCATTATTTGTACTGCAATCCTTTTCCTTCTAGCGACAATCAACATCATTACCTCTCTTCACAAACTACACACTACTGTTTCTCAAGTCTACAGACTTTTGCAAGCAAGTTTCCAGTTATTCTTTTGGAGTTGTAATTCATCCAAATGGATGTGGAATTATTTATTGCATTTTCCTTCCTGCAGATATTTCCCTGCAGTTATGGAAGTCTGTGGAAAACCTCACCACATTAATTCGGGGTGGTGGACTGAGACTGGGACATGTACCTGCTGCAAAGCCTTAGTATGGCAGAAAGAGCTGCTAATTACACTGCCTGGGGCAGAAAGTTTGAGTAATCAAGGAAGGGGAAATGGTGAGAAGCATATAAACAGACTTGTTCATCATTTCCATCTCAGCTGCCATAGGAAAGGAGGAGAACTAAAACCTGCAGAAACACAATTCTGGTTGCAAGAACATCATGGCAAATGCACATAATTTACTGCTGATGCACTTGAAGAACTGTGATGCCTAGATAAGGCAAGTCAAGGCAGTTCCAACTTACTAGCACAATTTACTTAACATAGCTGATTTGAATTTTTGTGAATTATGATATTTTGAATTAAAATTTTTTATGATCTTGGTTTTTTTCCTTCTTTCTCTTTCTGCATGTTCTATTTCTTCTTCTGTCTTTCCTTTTCCTTCTCCTTCTCAGAGAAGTTGTTTGGCAGCTTGGGGTGGTTTTCCTGCCTGCATTTTTTTGCATTTAGCCCCTATGTTTTGGAGAAGTGCCTGCCTGCAGCAGCCTAGACAGACTTCCAGGGGCTGGAAGCACATTTTCTAAAACAGTAAGTTTACTTCACCTTTGACCCTTTTCCACTGTGGAACTGAAGAAATCTCTGAAGAAATCACAGGGCTAGGTTCAATCTTCTGCTCCCCATATTTCTCCCAGCACCCTACCCTAAATATTACTGCTTTTCCCTGGCAGATGTTTCACAGCCCAGGAAAATCTAGAAGAGGTTCTCATCCTCACTTCCCATCTCCTCTCTCACACCTAGGAAGAGGGGAGGAGATGCTTGCATGTCTCAACCCTTCTTGTTGATTTCTGTTTCTTTTCCCTCCTGGCCCCACAGAGGGAGGAGGTACTCCAATAAACATCTATCACTGTCTTCTCTTCCTGGTTTTGGGGACAGAAAGGAGCAGGATCCACTCCTTTTTGTTATTGTCAAGGTTACTGAATCCCTTCCAGACCTGCTTGTACTTCTGTGGTCAAGTTTGGGTGATACACAAAGTTGCCCATTTCCTTTTTACTTCCCAGAACAGCATAGAAGTTTGAGAGAAGCAGTGGCTGTGAGAAAATGACTTTCCCATGAACTATGAGAAAGAAACATCTGAGATCATGATGGGTGGATCCTCCTTTACCCTTCTGTCTAGATCAGCCTCCTAGAATAACTTCACCAGGAAGTGATAATTTGTTTCAGTGAAATACAGATTTCAAGGGAGATCCTGATTATAAGGGAGAAGATAATGTGTCAGGTAACATGGGCTTCCTCTAATATTCCCTTTTATTCCCATCTTCTACAGTCCTCTCTCCTATCGAGTTTGGTTTTTTTTCCACACATCATCTGCCAATCTTCTCCCTGGGATCTGTTCCTTCTTCTGTGGAGTTTCATTTCAGTCCTTGCATGGATTTGGATGATATTACATCAGGATTCATGTCGTGTTCTGGGGGAGAAAACAAGACAGTAAATCTCTCCTGTATTTAACAGGCTAATTATGATTTTGTGTAACCCACATCTCTGGCTTTCTGTTTCTGCAGGAGAGCTAGGGAGGAGCAGGGAAGGAAGAGGCAGAACTATGGAACAAAACCCCACAGCAGCCTTTTTGCCATCATTTGTGAAGGAACGGGAAGAGAACAGGAGAGAGATCCTAATCTTAATACATAGTAGGGGCTCCCCTACAACAGTGGTGGGTGTGGACTGAAATGCTCAGTAGCTGAAAGATGGCAGATTGTTTGCTGTGAGATGGATAGAGGGAAAAGAGCAGGATAGACTCAAGGAGGGGCTGCAGAAGGGTGTGATGTAAGTAATGGAAAGAAAAGTTCAAATAAGTTCCAAAGAAGTTGAAAATGGAAGCAGGAACTGGGATATTTTTTTTTGTCTGGGAACAGACAGAGGATGCAGGGGGAAAAAAAAAAGATGGGAAGATGAAAGCCATGGGAGTTAATTCATCTCCGATTAAAGTTGACAGCATTACACTTTACAGCTAGTAGGTTTGGCTCATGGGAAGATTTTGAAATAGGACAGAAGGAGGAAAGGAGACAAAAGACAAAAGGAGAGAGCAAGGAGAAGGAATACGCAAAAATGGAAATAGAAAATAGTTGAAAATGAACACAGGAAAACATACTCTGTATATTGGAAATATACTGGAAAAGGGAAGGGAGATTGAAACCAGAGCAAAAGAAAATGCATGAGATCATTTTGTGATTTCAGATTTATATCCTAGGGAGTACGAGAATCCTGCCTGTAGATCTGAGACCTTGAGAGAAGCCTGTGGCAGATGTGAAGATGTGCAGGGCAGAATATAACTGCAAACTATAAAATGTATTATTTATGCAGATGCTTTCCTCTCAAGCTGTGAGATGCTTTCCTCTCAAACCCCAGGAGTGGAGTGGGCTTAGAGAGCATGCTGGGGGCTGGGTAGGAAGATGGGAAGTAGCAAATGAAAGAGCCAGTGACCAGATGGTTTGGTATAGATCTTGGTGTTGGTTGACTCTGACATCTAAGGAAATGAAAGCTTCAGCTGAAGCTCTTCTTGAAGCTGGGGCACTATGAGGTCTGCCTCCATGCTTTCTCTGGCATAGGGGTTCCCTGCCAACAAAACACAACCTCAGGCTTCAGTCTTCTCCCTGGGGAGAGCATGAATACCCAGCTGCCTGTTCCCACAAAACCCGCAGAGCCCAGGTATCTCTGGCTGTGTCTGGACTGCAAAACCCCCAAGCCTCTGCATTCTAGGGTTCCACAGGATTACTCTTGCCCTGTAGGAGGGTAAAACACAGTCAAGTGTCAGTGTCCCAGTCCCTCCAGCCCCAGGCTCTGGTTTCCAGAAGAGGGAAATGTCCACATGGGGAATGTGACACACTCCACAAGGTCCCCTGACATGTGCCAGCTCCAAGGTCGCTTAGCCCAGCAAGTGCATGCAGCTGGAAATACCAACTCCTTTGTCAAACCTGGGTGAGCTGGGCTGATGGATTCAAAGCCTGCCAAGGGAGGTCCAGGCATTTATACATTCACAGAGTAAAATCATGTGGGCTTTTTTTTCTTTTTCCTGAAAACCAGGCTTAAAGCAAGACTCTTGATCAGGCATCCTTTCCAGAAAGAAAAATCAGCCACGGGCTGGCTGACAAGGGAGAGCAAGCTGCATGGGCCATATGGGCTGCTGGTCCCATGCCTGGGAGAAAGCAGGTCCCAAACCTCAGAAAGGTTCATTGAACACAGGGGTTGACTGCCTGAATGTCTCTGGGGCAGGCATTGAGGGACCTGCCTGCTGCAGGGTTAGTGAGATCCTTGCAGTCAGTGTGTTTGGATGAGGGAAAGCTTCCTCCAAAGTGTGAGCAAGATCTGTGCCTGGGGTGGCCCATTAGGTTTGCTCTGGAGCTTAAGAGCTGGACTCTTGTGGGTCTCTTCCAGCTCAGAATATTCAGTGGTTCTGTGACTCTTCAGTCCCTCAGTACCAGATCACCACCCCTGAGTGTGAAGGCTCTGGCTCCCACTCACTGCTGTCAGGCACAGAGTCCCACAGGGAAAACTCCTGCTGGGATGGGCCAGACCTGCTCACACATCCACAGCTGGGCTGTCAATGCCAGAAATATCACCTCACCCCACAGACCAGCAATGCAATTGGTGTCCCTGAGGGAGGAAACCTGCTGTAATCCAGGGGGGCATTTGTGCTGAGACAAGGTGCCTTTCCATGTGCTCTGTCTTCTTGCCTATGCATTTTTGTGACATGAGCAGGATCTGGTGAGATTATCTTATTTTTCTCCTCAGCATGATAGCAGGAATCGATGGGAGTGGTGTTTAGAGCTTCACTGCCTGAGCTCTCTGTGCTCAGCCTGAAAAAGCACATCTCCAGCAGTAAAAGAGCATCTTAAACAAACAGGATCCCAAGCTTTAAGAAGCCTAGCAGGTTTATGGCAACACATCTTGAAGAAAGCAATAGAAGCAGAATAAATATATATATATTCCATTACATGTGTTTGTTTATAAACTTGGTATGGTGCTGAGAGTGTTCTGTGTGTACAATTCATGGTTACAAACTCCCCAAGGCACATTCCTAAGCCTCCTCCTCTTGTGGTATTCCTTCCTATCCCATCAGACAGGCATAACCCCTGAGACTGGCAGAAAACTTCTACCCCCATTCTTCTGGGTTTGATCCCAGTCCTAAAGAGCCATAAAGTAAGATATGGGAAATATCAGATATTTTTTAAAGTAGGGAACTAAAGACATGTGGAGTATTGGCCACAGCCATTGACAGTTTAAGACCCCTTAATTTTTCTTTTCCTGGGCCATTGCAGCTGTATATGCAGCACTTAGTGCCTAAGGCTGGACAGTTTGGGTTTTTGTGTTTTTTTCACTTTCAATCCTGGTGCATTTTGTTCGCTGTTCTTCAGTCTGTTTATTGATTCTCAGCTTTTTTCATGACTCTAAGTGCCTCTTACTTTGTACTCCTCCCTTTCCTCCCTCCCCCCAAAATATACCAGCCTGCATTCACTTAGGCTGAATCTCACTTTATTTACTGCCTTTTTAGAAGCATGGAGTTTTTTTCCTACAGCTTGCTGAAAGAGAGCTGTCCATTAAGATTCTTTTCCCACTGCAGAGAAGGCTTTGTCCTTTTTTTCTCGTGGTGTTTGTGGCAGATATGAAACTGTTGAAGACAAAATGTACTTTTGAATTGCTCAGGCTGAAGCAAACGAGAGCTGTGTCCAGGCAGATGGAGAAAGGGTCCCAGGGTACTTTTCGACTGTGGGATGGGACATATCACTTTAGCAAATAGCTGCTGGCAGCTGTTTTTGCATGGGGCAGTTCTCTAGCCCCAGATAATCCCCTCGGGGTGCCAGGACTGGCTGTGCTGTTTGGCTGCTGATCTGTCACTTCCCAGCAACTGAATGACTGCTACAAAGCAGCTATTCCAGAAGCAACATTGCTGAGAGATTAATGAATTTATTTAAGCTTTCTACATTACTGTCAAAAAAGTATGGGACTAATGCATGAAATTTGCTCTGTGTTGATGTTGATGATAAGGAGTAAGAGAAGCCTTTGCCAATATTTTACTCTCTTATCAAAAGTAATCAATAAAAGTGCTTCCTGGTAAATAGCATGTTTGACATGTGGCCTGTCTGTCGGGTCATTGGAAAAGCTAATAAATACCCAGTATCCTTACTACAGTGCTTCCCTGGAAAACAAACAGCTTGGGGTAGAGAAAGAGCTGTGCCACTCTGGAGTGCACTGTGTCTCTGCCCAGCATCTGCTGAGATGCTGCAGGACTGGATACACTGATCCTGCTCCTCCCCCTGTCCCCTCTCCTTTCCCACTCTTCAAATCAGCCAAGGGAACACTGCTCAGCCACAGCCACACTCAGCGTGTGCTGACCCATCAAGGACTTTTCTAAAGGCTAGTGCAGGCTCTTAGTACAGGACTAATAAATTATCATTTATTCATGATCCTAAATGTGCTTTCAAGTCCAAGTAACACTGTTTAGCCAGCCCCTTCCTCATGCTGTCTTGGATTCAATGCAAAATGTATTCTATTTCCCATCTGTTGAAACCAGTTGGGGAGGTATTTCTTTCCTCATGGCTCTGAGAGGATGGGGCAGATGTCTTCCTGTTCATGCCCCAGCTGTTAAAATCAGGTGGGGCAGTGTTTCTTTATCTCTTCCAGACCCATCCTCCCTCCAGGGGATATCTGCTGTTAATGGGCCATCCAGGCTCACTGCAGGGCTGATACAATTACATCATCCCATTGGGAGATGCTCCACC